>OLKM01000502.1:130045-135045 GCA_900291075.1 Melanogrammus aeglefinus | reverse complement strand
TGCTACTGGCACAGAGCGTTCTTTTCCCTCCTGCACCACGCGTCGGTAAATTAGGCAATGATCTTGCGCCCAAAGGGGCGGTTCGGTGAAAGGATGAGCCGTGTTCTGGCGCAAACGTTCCCTGGTGCTATTTTGCAGTTTCAGAAACCACTTGCGCCACAGACCAGGAAATACTTGCCGCGTTGTTCAGATGCTATTTTAAGGGCGCATGCATAATGTGGTGTGTGCACCTCGCACATACACTTTGCTTCTCTCATCTACCGAGCAGCCACACATTCTTGGTAAATTATTTGGGAAAGAGCAGCTGATACAGCGGTAATAAGTTGTACTTTTAAATCAATGCATCTGCAAACACCGTTCATATTACACATATTTTCTGGACACAGACATTGTGTACATGCCCATAACTTTTAGGATTGATGAGTATTTCATCATTAGAAAACATTGTTTTACCGCGAGTGAGTGTTAAAAAGAATGAATGAATGCGGGTGCGCGTGTGTGCGTCCATCTGTTTAAAAGCAAACTAAACACGTAACGTATAATACAGTCCATCGCAATGTATGTTATCGGGGGGGACATGCATATTAGGAACACAAGTCGATAACGATAAATAGAACCACAGTTACCGCATATCATGTTATATAATATAAGTTTTCTTTGCCTCTATTTGAGGACTCAGTATTTCTGAAGTTGTGGAAGAAAACCTTATTCCATGTGTGAATTAGGTCATATTATTAGGCCATAAACTGAGCCATTTGAAGTTTGAAATTCATGTGCATCAGTCTCATCGGAGACTGCAGACGCGCTGTCAAAATATCAACTCGTCAGATTCAAATGCGCTCATGGCTCCTAAAGGGGATGGGAGCTGACACTCTCATTGGTTTATTGCATGTTACGCCCAAACCACACCTGCGGGTAGTTAGCTGTTCAAACCAACCCTCTTTAGATATGCACCGGGCGAAAGAGTCATTTTTCGCGCCGGTAAAATAGCGACATCGCCATAGAACCGCCCACAAAGCTACTTTTGCTTGGCGCCTCTCACTTGCGTTTCAGACCGTTAAAACAGGGCCCCTTTTATGATTATGAACCTGCCAAAACAGTCTATCCATCCCCAGTTCAATCATTAAGCAAGATATAGCAGTACAACGTTATGTACATCACGTAAAAGAAGAGGGCTTATGCATCGAGACGTCACATTGCATTCACCACTGCCATTTTTTTGTTGTTATGGTCGTAGTTTTGGTTGTTTAGTAGTTAACCCTGAAATTATTGGAGTAGGGGGATTAATAAAACCTGCACTCTGTCACTTTTCCCATTTGCAGCCTCTACTTTGCTTGAATTTTAACGAAGCAAATAGCTGCAGTAGAAAGTAACATAGTGCAGCATTAACAAACATTTCATTCCAGTTATAACACGTTCTCTTGTCCTGTCTTCTCGTCTTGTCCTGCATTTGTCTACTTGCTTGAATTTTTGATGAAGTAAAGAAGAAATATAAATGAACATAGTGCAGCAACAACGAAAAACCTCAACAACATTTCATCCCAGTTCAATCTCGTTTTCTTGTCCCGTCTTCTCGTGTCGACCAGCAGATGGCGCCCCGCTGAGCCAGCTGTCGTGGTCGTCCTCCCTGGCCGTGGTGGCCATCTCCCTCTCAGGCCTCTTCTGCGTCCTCTTCATCATGCTGGCCTGTCTCTGCTGCAAGAAGCGCAACGGGGGCTTCAAGGTGGGCTTTCCCCTTCCTCCCCTTCCCTCCCCCTCGGCCTCCCCCCACCCCGCGGCCTCCCCCCCACTCCCCCCCCCCCCCCCCACCCCCTGACGCTCTCACTCCGCTCCAGCATTAATCAACGATAAAATTAGCGTTAATCAATGATAGCTTCCTCCCCGCGGGAAGAGGTAAAACGTGGAGCGGAGCTGAACACGGAGCGAAGTTGAACATGGAGCATGGAGCGGAGGGTGGGTGTTTCCGGCACGGGTCTATTTATTTAAATATGAGCGGCATGTGGCCCAGGAGGTAGAGCAGATCGGCTGTTAAGCACAAGGTTGTGAGTTCGATCCCCGGCACCTCCGAGTGTCGATTTGTCCCTGAGCAGGACAACTCACCCTAACTGCTCCCGACGAGCTGGCTGTCGCCTCGCGTGGCTGACTCCGCCGTCTGCGTTTTAATGTATGGGGGAATGTTGGGCAATATTGTAAAGCACTTTGGGTGGCCACTGGTTATAAAAAAGCTCTATATAATTGCAGTCCATTTAACATTAAGCATTTCTTTTTTCTGCCTCTGTCGGCCATTTTGTTTGTCTTTGTTGTCCGGCTGATCGTTTCAAACGTCCCAAGATGAGTCCGGCTGGGATTCGCATACAACCAAGTGCCAAGCACAATTGCGAGGTTAACCCATTCCCCGTTTACAAACGTTTTTTTTAAGTGCCAGGACGTACAACGATTCATTCATACATTTAATCTCCTTTTTTTTGTCTGTTGAAAACCTGATTCTGAGTGGTCGATTACACATTGCAGCATTCTACAGGATATTATTTTGAATTTCAGACCACCGCTAAGGATATCAGACCGTAGACGCAGTTCTGATCTAATATAATCGAGATTCTTTTTTTTTGCAGAAGCAAAAATTATTTTTTATACATGTACATGCGTGTACATATTTAAACATACACAGAAGTGCGTAGACCAACCTGTCACAAGTTGTGACGTAAGTCACCTTTAACCAGAGAGTCAACAATCAGATACTAATGTTGAGATGATGCTCACTTTGACATCAACTTTCTTCTGAGATGTCAGATTTTGAGTGGAATCGATGTGACATTTGACGATATTTTGGGAGTTTGTGAACTTTTGGTTTGACAAGACGGCAAAAAATAGTTTTTCCTGATTTCTGCTCCACGGGTTCAAGGAGGAACTTTGAAGATTGTCTGTCTCCATTAAACCTCCTCTCACCATAACAGAGGAGGACAGAAACGTGCGCGAAAGTGCCCTTCGTTTTCCATCCCAGCTCAGTGTCTCACTCGCCCTGCCATAGTCTGTTAGGGTCAGTCCGAATGATGCTTCCATTGGGGATTCTGGCGTGGTTAAGGTCATTCATACCTCCACGTCTCACCCAGGTCTCTGTGTGGATACTAGACCCGGGGGGGGGGAGGCGGGAGGGGGGGGGGGGAGGCAAGTAGACATCTTCTTAAGTAGACCCAGAGCTTTGGTGTATGATCTAGAACATTCAGCCTCCCCTTGAAACCCAATCTACTCTCTGTTCTACCTGTCTCTATTCTCTCTCTCTCTCTCTCTCTCTCTCTCTCTCTCTCTCTCTCTCTCTCTCTCTCTCTCTCTCTCTCTCTCTCTCTCTTCTCTCTCTCTCTCTCTCTCTCTCTCTCTCTCTCTCTCTCTCTCTCTCTCTCTCTCTCTCTCTCTCTCTTATCTCTTTTATCTCTTCTCTCTCTCTTTTATCTCTTTCTCTCTCTCTCTCTCTCTCTCTCTCTCTCTCTCTTTTATCTCTCTCTCTCTCTCTCTTTTATCTCCTGTCGCTGCTTTCTCTCGCTCTCTCCCTCCCTCCCTCTCTCTCTTTTATCTTCTCTCGGTTTCTTACCTCTTTCTCTCTCTCTCTCTCTCTCTCTCTCTCTCTCTCTCTCTCTCTCTCTCTCTCTCTCTCTCTCTCTCTCTCTCTCTCTCTCTCTCTCTCTCTCTCTCTCTCTCTCTCTCTCGCTCTCTCTCTCGCTCTCTCTCTGATATTCCCTCTTGGCTAATCGGAACATGCTGATTAAGGAACTCATCTGACTTTATGAGAGGAACTGATTACTGTTCCTCACCACCCACACACACATGCAGACACAAACACACACACACACGCAGACACACACAAACACACATACAAACACCCACATGAAAATACACAGACACACAAACACTCATATACAAACAGACACACAAAGACTCACTTACAAACACACACGCAGACACACAAAAACGTACACGCAGACACACACACACACAAACAAATACACACGCAGACACACAAACACACACATACAAACAGACAGACACACCAACAGACACACAAAATCACACGCGGACCCACAAACACACATACAGACACACACACACACACACACACACACACACACACACACACACGCAGACACACCCACACAGACACACACACGCAGACACACACAAACTGTGTGTGTGTATCCCAGTGGTGGGGCGTCCCGTTCACTACAGGGCGGTCCAGAGGAAAACTCGGAGGGCTCAGCAGATGGCCAGCCATTGATTTATGAACAGTACGTGTGTGTGTGTGTTTGTGTGTGTGTGGGTCCATCTTTGTGTGTGTTGAATGTGTTAATGTGTGTGTGTGGGTGTGTGTGTCTGTATCTGTGTGGGTATTCATGAGAATGTTTGTCCGTCTCTGTTGAATGTGTTTGTGTGTGTGTGTGTGTGTGTGTGTGTGTGTGTGTGTGTGTGTGTGTGTGTGTGTGTGTGTGTGTGTGTGTGTGTGTGTGTGTGTGTGTGTGTGTGTGTGTGTGTGTGTGTGTGTGTGTGTGTGTGTGTGTGTGTGTGTGTGTGTGTGTGTGTGTGTGTGTGTGTGTTTGTGTGTGTGTGGGCATTTACGGTCGTGTGTACGTGTGATTGTGTGTAATGTGTATGCAAGCAAAGTATTTTCCCACAATTCCTCCTTTTACATTCAATATATACCATAGTTTGCACAACACAGGCCTGTACGTAGAGTACTGTACACTCTATTCTATAAGTATAAACATATATATAAATATACATACATAAACATACATATATATATTGGGGGGGGGGCCCATCTGGAATGATGAGGGCCCCCTCTCGCTCCCAGGGCAGGATGTCCAGTGTCCCAACGTTGTCCACAGTGTGTGTGTGTGTGTGTGTGTGTGTGTGTGTGTGTGTGTGTGTGTGTGTGTGTGTGTGTGTGTGTGTGTGCGTGTGTGTAGGGGTTCACTCGGTTTATATGGGAAGGGGACTGCCCTGCAGATGTT
>OLKM01000502.1:120888-123422 GCA_900291075.1 Melanogrammus aeglefinus | reverse complement strand
ACACACACACACACACACACACACACACACACACACACACACACACACACACACACACACACACACACACACACACACACACTGGCACACATACTGTAAACGCGAGCGCGCACAAACACAGGCATACAAACCCCTCTGCTGAAACCATGTTCCAACGAACCAATCACATTAAAGCACAAACCGGTGAAAAAAAAACAGAGTGCCGTTGAACAGCAGCTGAACCCGCGGCGTGAGGGCGGGTCCGGGGTCGAAGGCCGGCCAGCGGCGACGCCATGTGTGTGCGTGTGTGTGTGTGTGTGTGTGTGTGTGTGTGTGTGTGTGTGTGTGTGTGTTCAGAGCAGGGGTCTCTGCAGGCTGCATCATTTTGACACAGGTCCAATGCATCTGATTCACTGGCAGACAGACAGGCAGAGGGACAGACAGACAGACAGACAGATGGTCAGAGTGACAGACAGAAAGACAGACAGACAGACAGACGGACAGATGGACAGGGAGAAAGACAGACAGACAGACAGACAGACAGAGAGACGAACAGACAGAAAGACAGACAGACAGACGGACCGGGAGGAAGACAGACAGACAGAGAGACAGACCGACAGACAGACAAGATGGTCAGGCAGACGGTCAGAGAGACAGAAACCAAACCCTTTGTGGCATGGGGTGCGGGGGGGGGGAGGGCGTTGTCCCGAGGTCAAGGGCCCGCGGTGGCGCCACCCCGACCGCGCGGGACGGGGCCGGGCAGCGAGTGGGAGGAGCCAGACGGGATGGGGGGGGGGGGGGGCTAATAGGAATCCCATTTAGGGCCGGGAGCCGTGATGGACTCCGCTGCTGGCAGGAGACTTCCTGCCAGCAGCGTCAATTTAGCAGACGCACTCCGGCAGACGGCCGCCATCCAGTACAAATCCAGTTATCCTATTGGCTGATGGATGAGTGAGTGCAGTGCGTCTCGGCTGTTGTTGTTGTTGTTGTTGTTGTTGGGTTTCTGAATTAATGCAGAGATGAAAAGAATACTACAAAAACTCGAGTGTGACCGCTGCCAACAGTCAGAAGATCGGCGAGGCACGCCCATACACGGTGAAAGACAAAATGGCGGCCGAGCAGGCGACGTGTGACGGCGCCTCCGAGCCGCTCGGCTCGACGGCGTGGCGGACCCCCTGAGGACAACGGCCCCAGTGTGTCCGTACTGGTGCCGACTGGTTCCACCCCGGACCTCGGCCCGTCCGGACAATGGCCGCTATTCTGCCGTGGAGGGCGGGTAGGGCCAGTGGGGGGGCCAGTGGGGCGGGGCAGGGGTCAGAGGAGTCACTGGACTCGGAGAACATGGTGGAGGCGTGGAACGTTATGACGGAGGCGTGGGACACGGCGTCCGCCGCGTCTGGGGGGGGGAGAGTCTGTGGGTGGTCGCGTTACAAAGCGCCGTCTGTCCATCTTCTACTACCAGAGTGCCATTGTCATCATGTTGGAGGAGGAGAGACACAGCAGAGAGAAACACACACCGAGAGGGTGCGAGGGAGAGACAGAGAGGGACAGAGAGACAGACGGCGAGAGGGGGACAGAGAGAGAGACAGGGAGCGAGACGGAGAGAGAGACAGAGAGCGAGGCGGAGAGAGAGAGAGACAGGGGGAGAGAGAGAGAGAGAGACAGGGAGAGAGACATAGAGAGACAGTGAGCGAGAGAGAGAGAGAGACAGTGAGCCAGAGAGAGACAGCGAGAGCGAGGGGCTGAGCTCCGTCGGGACCATGCTGCTCCCGTCTCTAAGAAATCGAGCTAAAAAAACCAAGGGAACAAAGCTGAGGAAGAAGAGAGGTAAGGCACGCAGGTGTGTGTGTGTGTGTGTGTGTGTGTGTGTGTGTGTGTGTGTGTGTGTGTGTGTGTGTGTGTGTGTGTGTGTGTGTGTGTGTGTGTGTGTGTGTGTGTGTGTGTGTGTGTGTGTGTGTGTGTGTGTGTGTGTTTTTTATGTGTGTGTGTTTGTGTTTTATTTTGGGTGTGTTTGTACCTATGTGTGGGTTTGTGTATGCGTGTGTGTGTGTGTTTGTACCTGTGTGTGTTTTCGTACGTACGTGGGTGTGTTTGTGTGTGTGTTTAGAGCAGGCTGCGTCTTTTCCAAAAAGTTTGAATGCATCTGATTCACTGGCAAACAGACAGGCAGAGAGGCAGACAGACAGACAGACAGACAGACAGACAGACAGACAGACAGACAGACAGACAGACAGACAGACAGACAGACAGACAGACAGACAGACAGACAGACAGACAGACAGACAGACAGAGGGTCCGAGAGACAGGCGGTCAGACAGACAGACAGACACCGTACCCTTTGTGGTTGTGAATCATGAGCAGGTCATCCTCTTTTTGCAGTTTTAAGGTGGTAAAAAGATTTTCTCGTATATGATGTCGATGATGATTCTGATGATGATGATGATGATTCTGATGATGATGATTCTGATGATGATGATGTAAGACATGGGAACTCACTGGAATTCATCAAGCTGTTTCATCGCTTAAGGGCGAGAAGTGCTTCATTCCTGAGCGCT
>OLKM01000502.1:90888-115888 GCA_900291075.1 Melanogrammus aeglefinus | reverse complement strand
AAAAAAATGAACAAAAGCACTCTTCACAACACACGGCGACCAAGGGCTTTACAGAATAGGATCAGGAAAAGTACCCCAAAAAAAGTGCTGCATTATAAAAGCAAGAATAACAGGGAGTGGGAACTTGACAAACGACAGATTTACCATAAAGAAAGCCTTCCGGGTAGAGAAGTGTTTTAAACGAGGGCGGTGAGCTGGCTCCCCTTAGGTCCTCAGGCAGGGAGTCCCCCCAGCTCTGGGTCTGAAATATACGCCTGGTTACCTTGTATAACGAGACGAGGTGTAACAGAATGAGGCCCCCTGGCCTCCTTACCTAACCGAGGGCCCTGGCAGCGGCTAGACATGTTGGGCGCAAGTCCATCCTATCGGTAGGAACAATTCACAATTCATATAGTTCACCTGGACTCTGCATAGACCCCCCCCACCTCATCTCCTTACCTCCCCTCTCCCCCCCAACACTCACTCACAACACACTTGTTGAGTAAGGGTGTGTTGTACTTACCTTGCACTTAATGTACGCAATTATGGTACGCTGTATGTCCTTGCACTTAAAAAAATAGTACTTAGCATTGTGTAGCACCTTATCCTAGCTAGCTTTGTCGTGTACGGGGAATGGGTTAACCCTGCAACTGTTAGTGCTTGGCACTTGCTTGTTTCTATGAACATCCTCACTCTACCGACAGCCATATATATCGTTTCTCTTCTTCCGACCAATGTACTTATTGCAAATCGCTTTGGATAAAAGCGTCTGCTAAATGCCCTGTATGTAATTGTAAATGTAACTAGTCCGCGTGAGGCTTTAAATGACATTAATACTAGTTTTACAGGTAGCTAGGATGGATGGGAGTGATGCGTCCTGGCCTATTGGGATTTTGTTAAAGCCTTGGCAGGCAAGTCTTGAAGCAGTTGGAAGCAGGAGACGTTATCCTGGCCGAGCCCCAAATACAGGCATTTACAATCACCCAGTCGTGACAAAATGTATTTACGACGTATGGAGGTACTTTGTGAAGGTCAGCCTGAGAGGAGAACAGAGTTGAGCATTAATAAGTGATTAATACGAGTGTGGATCCTGAGGCAGTTTGTTACTCTGCCATCCTCAGACTGATTGCTTCCTGGAACAATATCCTGGTGCTGCTTGAGTTTTGCTTCTACACTCCAGCATCAGTGATTTTGTTGCAGGGGGCGGTCACTGCTCGTCGGGGTACACACAAAGACACAGCCACGCACACACAGAGACACGGTCACGCACCCACACAGGCACGCATGCACGCACACACAGACACACACAGGTACACATTCACTGACAAACTCACACACACACAGACACACTGAGGCACATACACACTCACACTGAAACACACACACACAGGCACACACACACACACACACTGAGGCAGGGACATACACACAGACACGCACAAAGACACGCACACTGACACGCACACACAGACACACACAGACACACTGAGGCACATACACACTCACACTGAAACACACACACACAGGCACACACGCACACACACACTGAGGCAGGGACATACACACAGACACGCACACAAAGACACGCACACTGACACACACACACACACACACACACGCACACAGAAACGCACATGCACAGTCGAAACCTGTGGGTGTCATTGTTTGCGTGACTTCAATCTTATCGCCCTGCTTTGTCTTCCCTTTTCGCCTCTCTCTCTCTCTGTGATTGTTTGTGTAACTCTTAACTCTTATCGCCCTCTCTCTCCCCGCTCTCCCTTCTCTCTCCCCCTCCAGTGACCTGGCTCTGAGGAACTGCCTGCTGACCGCTGATGTCTCAGTGAAAATAGGAGATTACGGCCTCGCACACACCAAATACAGGGTAAATAAGAGACTTACAACACAACAACGCACACGCACACAACCGTACATCCACACACATACACAAATACACACACACACACATACACCTGCACACTTTTGTACTTTAAAACTGTTTATTTATTTGCTTATTACCAAAAATAATACAGATTTACACAATTACACTCATTACAAAATGAATCACACAATCAATTTGTTTTTGCATCAAAACAATTGTCAGCGTGTTTTCTGATGCTTCGCCGGCCTCCCCCCCGTCCCCGTCCCCGTCCCAGGATGACTACCACGTGACGTCGGACCAGGTGCACGTGCCGCTGCGATGGATCGCCCCCGAGCTGGTGGACGAGGTCCAGGGGGACCTGCAGATGGCCAATCAGACCCTGCCCAGCAACATCTGGTAGGACCCACAACTGGAAGGTTGCTAGTTCAATCCCCAGCTCCCCCATCGAGTGTTGAAGTGTCCCTGAGCAAGACATCTGACCCTAACTGCCTTAACCGTTTATGGTTGACACCGACATCGGTGTGTGGACGACTGGTGTGCGTGAATGTTAGGCAATAACTGTAAAGCGTTTTGAGTTACCACTGGTTAGAAAAGCGCTGTATAAACGCAGTTCCTTTAATAAAAGACCTCATCAAATTTCTCAATGATAGCTTGATAGTCGAACTCCAATGCCGTTGCTCCAAACCTGCCTCGTGAAGAAAGGCCTCGGCTGAGCCTAAAGCTGACGTAGGGCTGTCCTACAGGTCTCTGGGGGTGACCATCTGGGAGCTGTTTGAGCTGGCCAACCAGCCCTACCGACACTACTCCGACCGACAGGTGCTCAGCTACACCATCAAGGAGCAGCAGCTGAAGCTGGCCAAGCCCCTGCTCAAGGTGCCACTGGCCGAGCGCTGGTGAGACGTGCACGAGAACCCTGCTACGCACACAAACGCACACAAAAATACACACTTAAAAACACTTTTGAATACATACTGTACATATCTATACTTGTGTTGTATTCAACGCTTTTGAATCGAAAACCTGAGAGAAAAAAGACACACTTGAGGAATGATCAAGTACTTTTTTTAGCCCCCCAATTCCAAAATCGAGACAAAGGTTCAAATTGATTCCCTACAGATCTATGATATATTTTAAATGTCTTCCTAAATGTCACTTTTTTGATGACATTTAAGAAGTACAGTTGACATGACAGACATGAATACAAATCACCACCTTCTTATGCTCACATCCAATAACACCTGTCCCGTGTTCCTACATGTTTCCAGGTACGAAGTCATGCAGTTCTGCTGGCTCCAGCCCGAACAGAGACCCACGGCGGAGGAGGTCCACCTCCTGCTCAGCTACCTCTGCGCCAAAGGAGCCAGCGAGGTGGAGGAGGACTTTGAGCGGCGCTGGAACTCCCTGCGTCCCAACACCGGAGGACACCACGGCCACAACCACGGCGCCTCCCTCCCGTCCGACCGTCGCCCTCCGTCTTCCCCCTCAGCCTCGTCGTTCCCCCTGCTGGAGCAGTTCTCGGGGATGGGCGAGGGCTACCAGTCAGAGAGCGGCGACGACATACTGACGGTGACGGAGACGAGCCACGGCCTCAACTTTGAGTACAAGTGGGAGCAGGCGAGGGCGGAGCAGCACTACCAACCCGCCACCCAGTCCGACAGCCTGGGTCACCACCGCTGCCACGACGAGTTCTACCCGCCGGGGGGCATAGTGGGCGGGTGTCCCATGGAGGGGATAGGGGCCTCGCCTTCTTACTACCAAACCAAGCACCTCCACGCCCCAGGGGTGGTGCCCGTCCTCAGCGCCCACAGCCCCTCCTTAGGCAACGAGTACTACATCCGCATCGAAGAGCCGGGGGAGTGTAACATCCAGCTGGACTACGACGTGTGCTCCTACAGCCCCGACTACCAAGGCAGCAGCGGAAGCTTCCTCACTGGAAGCGCTGAATCCGGGGAATGCATGTCCTGTCCCTCGCAGGCAAACAACATGGGCTCCTATTGGTCAGCGGACATCCACAAGGCTGACCTGTACGACTCGCAGGACTCGAGCCCGGCCATCTCGCTCACTATGGAGCCCTTACTGGGCCAAGTGTCGGACAGCAGCCCGCTGACGCCGTGGGTCTCCGGCCACTACGTCTCGTACAAAGAACAAGACGGAGGTTACTACTACGAACCGTCACCCCCTCTGGGCATGGATCACCGTTATCTGATCGGGGACGATGGCCTCCCGGTGGAACCCCTGCAGGAAAGCTGGGGCTCCAGGAGTCTCCGGCAGGCCCTGGGGGAACTGGAGCACCCCCTTAGAGCACCCCCTGTTTTCAACACCTCACCCCAGCAGGCCTACGGAGAGCCCTACCTGGACTCCAGCCAGAGCTCCGTCATCGGCAGGAACGTGGCAGGGGGATACTACGACATGATGGGCTCCTTGCGGAAGACCATGCCCAGCCACACCAACCACACGAGACACGGCACCCACTCCCTCAGCATCGACATGGAGACGGGCGGGGC
This sequence comes from Melanogrammus aeglefinus, assembly GCA_900291075.1. Lineage (NCBI taxonomy): Eukaryota > Metazoa > Chordata > Actinopteri > Gadiformes > Gadidae > Melanogrammus > Melanogrammus aeglefinus. Next base: position 111,526 of record OLKM01000502.1, on the reverse strand, counting down.
GCTGTTCATCGGACACAGGGACAGCGACACAGAGGACGAGGTGGATGAGGAGGACGTGTTCCTGGAGAGGCACAGCTGTAACACCTGGCCCGCCAAACACGGCCACGGTGTCCCGAGCAGACACAGGCGGGCTAACGGCTGCAGGCAGGACTCTTACGTGGACTTCCACTACACAATGCCCAGTACAGACATCGAAGACTCCTGGCCAGAGGAAAACAGTCTGGCCTTCCATTCGCTGCCCAAACCCATTGAGTACCTGGAGCCCCGCCAGGCCAAAGACAACAGTGCCTGCCTCGGTCTGAGCGCGCTCCAAACGTTAGCACCCGACGACGACGCCTACATCTACATGTGCAAAGAAGGGGAGACACAGTTGCCTATGCCTGGCGAGTGCTGTCACTCCCACTTCATTGACCCACTTACCGGCTTGCTGGTAAGAAACTATGACCCTGATGATTATGTCACAGACAAGGTCATCGAGACTCCTAACAGTGAGGAGCTGGTCAATCTGTCGCCTGCTCCCGGTGGACCTGTGGTCATCAAGAACGCCCCCCTAAACTCTGACAAAATCACGCAGACAATGAGCATCCAAGAGCCATACATTGACCTCTCTGCAAGCGACACCACAGAAAAGACGGACATCTCGGCAAACCACATTGAGTACGTAGCAGAGGTTTGCATACCGCTAATGGCTCACGCCGGCTTAGAAAAGCCAGAGACGGCGCACGGCACCCAGACAGAGACGGAATCAGAGCTCAGTCTGACGGCGGACAGCGGGGTGGGCCGCTGCGGCTCCAGCGTCAGCCTCATCGACATCCTGGACTGCAGTGATGACGACGACGGCAACGACACCACGGACGACACCACGGACGTCACCTCTGGCATCTTTGCGGATGAATCGAGCGAGCTGACGGCGTCGCCTGTCGTCAAGTTCCTGCAGAAGCCGAGTGGAACCCCCGACTCCATGGACTCCATGGAGCTCCTGTCTGTAGGAGGGTGCTTTGAGGGCTTTGCCCTTCCGCCTGCCAAACCCGCCAGCTCCCCCAGGGCTATGGACAGCGGCTACGACACGGAGAACAACGAGAGTCCAGAGTTTGTCCCCAAAGAGCCCCATGAGCCCCGTGAACCCTCTGAGGGGAAGAAGACCACCCTCTACCCCAGTCTGGATGAGGAGGAGGAAATGGAGGAGGAGGGGCTCAGAGCTGATGAGGTTCCGGTAGAAACAAGCGAACAGTCGGTCTCTGAAGATGCATGTGTAGAATCCTCAACGACCGGGGATAACGCTCTCGTTCCACTGAGTAAAAAGATTCCTTACAGAGACTCTGCCTACTTCTCAGACTATGAGAGCGAGAGACAGTCCAGGGATGAAGGGGATGAGGCTGTTGAGATAGGAAGAGAGGGGGAAACGATTTCAGATACTGAGTGCATGCTAGAGAGAAATCTCGACAACACGAGGGAGGAGGAATTAGAGGACCTTGAGGCCCTTGAGATGAACATAGAACCCAACAGAGCAACCACTCTCTTGTGCATCGAGGAGGATGAGCATATGGAGGGATCTTTTCAGTCCTCTGAGTCAGAGTTGGCCGAGTTGGAAGAGTGGCCATCCCAGGACGAGAACTCCTCCCTGGGCGACTGGGCGGCAGAAGTGGTGGGAGCCATGGAGGAAGCTCTTGGCGCTCTCGGTGAGGAGAGGATCAGGGCAGAGCAGGAGAAAGACTTGAGCAGCAGAGACTTCCTTCAAGATTCAGAGGAGGCGGAAGAGGCTGAGCAGACACAGAGCGAACTCGCCGGAGGATTGAGTGAAAACTCCTCCACCTTAGCCAAAGACAAGATGGTGGCATTGGAGTACGGTACCCCCCGCCGGTTCTCCTCCTCCTCCCCCCCGCCTCCCTCCAGTCCCCTTCCTTCGCTGCCTCCGTCCCCGGGCCGGGCTAACCCCGGCGACGCAGAGGATGCTGACAAGGAGGACGCCGACTCTGACGACAGCGAGGAGTCGGACGAGGAGCTGCGCTCGTACAGCATGCAGGAGCAGAGCGGCGGCGAGGAGAGCGAGGACGAGTGCTACCCCGTGCCCGTCATCGTGAGCGACAACAGCGACGCCCACAACCTGAGAAGCCTCCTCAAGGTTCCCAGCATTACCACCCCGGACGGCATGGACGACGCTCTGGAGAACAAGAAGAAAGTGGTGTCCTTCTTTGATGATGTCACCGTCTATCTGTTTGATCAGGTGAGTTCAAATTCCACCAACCGGATCCGTGGGTTGTGTTTCCCCAAGTAGTGAATAGTGCTGCGATCCCTGCTGTCTTCTTACCTTTGCTGCGGTTTCCCTTGTCTTTGGTGCCGTTAGGAAAGTCCCACCAAGGAGTTGGTTGAGCATGGCTTTCTCTCAGGAGAGGACGGTCGAGGCACACCGATGAGACCCCAGGAGAGGGTGCAGGCCCTGTCAGACGACTCCTCAGACGGGAACGTCTCGGAAGAGAGTAAGTTAAAGAAGACGTCCTTGGTAGAAAACAGTGTCAATATTACTGTTAATGGAAGAAGATCTTGTTTAAGTAGATATGTGACCGGTGTAAGTCGAATCTGTTGTGTTGTGATGATGGTTGAAGATACACATTTCCGGTCGTTTTTAATGTAGGTTGCTGCAGTACCGGTTTAATTCTAGAGCCTTTCCCATTCCTAATTAATTTGGCCCTCAGGGATTGGATAGGTTTCAAACCTTACGGGCAGTCCCATGAGGGGGCGGCAGTTGCTTGGGAGGTAGCGAGGGCTGACGGGTAGCCGGAAGGTTGCTAGTTCGATCCCCGAGTGTCGAGGTGTCCCTGAGCAAGACACCTGAGCTGGCTGTCACCTTGCGTGGCGGACTCCACCGTCATCGTAGGGATGCGTGCATGAATGTGTGAATGTGAGGCCGTAATGTAAAGCACTTTGAGTGGTTAGAAAAGCACGGTATAAATGCAGACTATTTACCTTGAGTCCAGCTACCTGTTAACCCCTCAGCGTGTCTTATCTTGCTAGGTGCCGGCTATGAGTGGGAGGACGACTTCTCCCTGCTGCCTCTGCCCACATCCAAGATGGTGTCAGACTCCCCTCCCCCGCCACGCTCCACCCCCCCGCCACCGGGGCCCCAGCCCGCCGCCAAGTTCTCCCGCTTCACCGTCTCGCCGTCTAGTGTTTCCCGCTTCTCAATCACGCACGTGTCAGACTCGGACGTGGACTCAGCGTGAGGTAGGACCCTTCAGAAAGCAATCGAAAAAAAAGCTCAGTTCGCGTTCTCTCCACAACAGACTCAAGTTCTTGCTTGATTACTTTTGCCTGGAAGGAAATTGCAAGGGGACGACAAAAATATGTATGCTCAAAAAGCAAAGATAAGGCAATAAATATCGTAATGATGATGTAAATGACCCCGATTTTTATTAATGACAAAATATCATTAGCCTCATAGCATAATTGCCCTAGTCATATTTTAAGGTTTGTCTTATTATTCAGCGTAAAAAGGCCTCAGTCAAATAGATGACTCATGCAGATAGTGATTATGGAATTTAAAAAGCACTCTGATTGGCTTAGGATATAGCCAATGAGGCGGAGAGAATCAGCAGCATTAGGAGAGTAGATTTAGGATAGATAATTAGCAATTATGCTACGAGGCTAACGACATGCTGCCTACATGATATCCTGTTGTCAATACGATCTTCCCACAGGAAGTACGGCAGCGCTGGCGACCAAACATCGCTTGTAAGTCACTGCGGACGAGGGCGTAGAAGCACTCAACGGATGGATGTGGAACGTGCAGGGGAAGGACCGGCCGCAGCCCGGTGGAGACCAGACCAGTGGGCCGACTGGGAGGGCTTCTTCTGGGCTGGGTTTCACCCTCAGAGACGGAACCTCCTCTCCTTCATAGACACCCTCCTCCCGACCGGGATACGGAGTCCAGATCATCCTTTTTTTAAACAAAAAAAAAATTTAAACGAGAGTATGGTAATATATATGTGGTTTCCAAACAATAGATTTAAAAGAAAAATACATAAATTATAAATATATAAATATATGTATGTGTGTAAATCAAAGAATCAATGATTGGGCTAGGGATGCAGCACAATTATGTTTATTTTTGGAAGACAAAGGCATAATGGAAGGAGAGATATTTGAAAGCCATTGTGTGTGCTGTTTAGTTTTAATTGCCAACAGTTAGTATTATTATTATGAATGTGTGGAGCCAGCCGGGGATTTCAGGTAAGGGCGAGTTATACTCCGAATACCAAGACAAACATTGACTGGGATTTTCTACGATCGCTGATGAGCTCCGGAAGAGGACTGTCGGACCATCTGAGGACGTCTTCTGTTTTTGTGAGAACCTTTCAGTTATCTTGTCAACGTGGATATTTCCTGAAAATCCTTGAGGTATCAGAAGTAATACAACGTGTGTACTTGGGGGGGGGGAAATTTCAGGAAACAGGAATCAAAATGGACGCCCAAGTGTTTTTACAAGCCAAGTCCAAACTTGTAGGAAAGGTATACAGGGGCACAGCATGACTCTGTATTAAAAACACAAATAAAAAAAATAGCTCATCCTGCTTGGACGAAGGATGTTTTAATCTAAGTTTCTTTTATTATAAAAAGTAATATCAGGACCTGATACTGTAGCCTACTGTTTAAATGCGTCTCCAATGCTTACATCATGATAGAGATCAAGAGTTGTCAGTCTCTCTCTCTCTCTCTCTCTCTCTCTCTCTCTCTCTCTCTCTCTCTCTCTCTCTCTCTCTCTCTCTCTCTCTCTCTCTCTCTCTCTCTCTCTCTCTCTCTCTCTCTCTCTCTCTCTCTCTCTCTCTCTCTCTCTCTCTCACACACAACATACAAACACACTGTACTATTAGCTATGGAGAAGTAAAGAGACTTGTGTCTTATAAGGGATTTGAAATGCCTACTCTAGTTCATCGCTTCAGTTTCCAACAAAGTTCCGTATCCACACCCTGGTGTCCATCAGGGGTCACGATGACGCACTCATTATCTCGTAACCGACTGGTCACCTGGCAACACAGGGTTTTCCTGGGAGCAACCATCCATTTGAATACGTGTGTCCTGTGCGATAAACAATACGTTTGATAGCAATGTTTGATTACGTCAACGAAGTAAGTCAGGAAGCGGCACTAGAGCTTTGAGTGTCTAGACCACCTCACCGCATCATTTGTAAGGGTCTGTTTTGGCCTGGCTTTTCCACACCACTATGACCTGCTGTATATAAGCTACACTCACCTCCTCTCAGTCCTTTTGTATCAACAAGCCAAGAGTACAGTTGAAACTTTTCTTTTCTCGCTCCATAATATCTTTGTCTCGTACTTTAAAAAGCATGAGAGCTTTCATCATACAAAAGCGATCACAGGAGGACAGCAAACAAACAGAAAGCACCTTTTCAGTCCATGATTCACAGAATATCGTTGACTGGGCTGTGTTTGACGAGTCTGTTTCTCTGTCGATGTTGAACGGTAAAAAACCCAGACAGCCCTGGGTGTTCTCGTTCGGTTCTCTTCTCTGTTCTCTGCTGTGGGGTCATTAGAACTACTGTGCATACTTGTGTTCTGTCTCTTTGTTAATGGAAGGAAGGGACTTTTGCTGTTTCCCAGCGATCACGGAATCGCGGAAGAAGAGAAATACGACTCGGGACGTCTGGAAACGGTTTGCGGTTGTCGGAACACGCTTGTGCCGTTTTTACGTGTTTGTTCTCGGAATGCTTCAAACTTTTGTATTTGTTTAGCGTAGAACCATCTGGAACATTGTGGGTGAACCTTACATCCCATGACCACATCAAAATATGTTTCTTTCTTTCTAAAAATGTTGATGTGTAGTAACTGTGGACGAGTAAAAAAAAAAAAAAAAAAAGGCATTATAAGAGGCGATTTCTTGTCTGTCTGTGGTTGCCAAAGAGATGTGTTGTATTGTCCCCGGGGCCCCCGAAAACTGGAGCATTGGTATGATGTCGAATCCATAGAGGAGGTGGGACAGGGGACACTGGGGAGGGGATGTCTTGGCCTTGTAACTGCTGATGAAATGCCCTCAGGACCAGAGTTTGAGGCACCATGGGTCAAACGTGTTCCTCACAAACACTGGACACTCACCCACACTCTGTACCTTTGATCAAAAGCGGAATAAAGTTTGGTTTATACATCGTAAACTTTATATGTTCTCGTCTATGTGGGTTTGGGGAGGAACAGTGGGGGAAAAAAAATGTAACATAGTAGAGCTAATCCAGTGGCTGTGGCGCTTGTACATCAGAATGCATCATGGGATTTCTTGTTGGAGATACCGTCGCCATTTTGAGGAGACTCAGTAGTTGGCGTACTAGATTCTTGAATCAACGCAAATACGGTTTCACCTATGGTGAGACAAACAATGTGGCAGCAATGTCTTCCCATAAGGACTCATGGATGGCTGATTTCATGATGAGTTGAAAAGTAATGAACAAAAACACCTTACTAATAACATAATCCTTAACATTCCTCTCTTGCTAAGTAACGTTTTCTTACTAACCAAACTGCCATCGAATGACTAACTTTGATCGATCATATTATTGGTAGATAGATAGCCATTACGCATAATGTATATTGCTGTATGTGTGATTGGGGGAATTTAAAAAGTATTTTATACTTGAATGTGTAAACACTCCTAGAATACATGCATAGTAATGCAAAACATTACAGTAATTTGTTTGTTTGGTCTCTGAAAAATACAACAAACACACATTTTTCAGAATGTGTAATTCATTCACTTTTTAATTATTTTTTTCCAATCAAATCAATGTACTCTGTTTGCCATGACCTTGATTACATAGCATACCTTACTCCCCACTGTTTTCGTTCCTGTAGTGCTATCCTAAATTAGAGTTGATAATATTAATGGTGACATGAAGGTTATTACAATAAAAACCTTAAATCCCCTGACGAGCAGACAGAACCGTGTGTTCACTAACAGTCAATTATCCAACATCTTCAAATGACTTTTCCCCATTAATAGAGCAACACAATTTGCTACGGATTTGATTGAACGATAGCCTACGTTTACAATATGGAGTACAGCATCAGATGAGCTGTTAATACATAATTTAGCAATAAGGAAACATTATATGCAATCAGAGCTACATTTCCTTAAGGCAGGTTTATTTTATAATACACCTTGGATGCAGATTGGATTTAGATTAGGTTGATTCTCCTCTTTCATTTATTTGATTTATTACATTTAATCTGTTACAACACATCAGGTCCTCCAGACACACTCACGATTCCCCTGTGTTCCCTAAATTTTAATTTTAACAGTTCAAATCAGTTTCTATGTTTTCAAAGGTGCATTCAATGACGAAAGAACTGGTTAACGTCAAACCCATTGCACTGATTGGTTGTGATCAGCCGCATCAACCAACCACCTATAGCTCTCGGAGTAGCTGTCGTGGTGATGGTGGAGGTGGGGGGAGGAGCCTCAATACAGCCCTGGTGGAGTGGGGGTTTTACGGACCAGGTCGTAGAGGGCGCAGCCTGTGGACAGGTCGTCATCGTCTCCGTCGTCGTCAACGTCAGCGTTGTAATCAACGGGGGGGCTAGGGGGGGCCTCCACCAACGGCTCGCTGGGGGGTTCGGTGCTGGGAAGACAAGAGACCACCGAATGAAAACCAGTCCGTCGTAGTTGAATAAGTTACCAGTCACTAAAATCAAAACTAGGGAAACAGCTCCCCCTTCTGGTGGGAACGTGCTATTGCTTTAGTCGTAGGATGAATTCCGCTAGGTTTGCTTTTAGTGTTTGGTCTTTCACATCAGAGGAGGGAATATAAAAAACAGGGCAAAGGAGATGGAATAACACACTGTGACGAGAATGGCTTTCATGCAAATAGATTAGGGTAATAATGGCTTATTATTATTGATCAGAGAGCACATGCTGAGCCATAGTTGGACTGGTAGTCCCAACTTGTAAGGCAAGGAACCCAATTATATCACCCACTGCATGACAGAGAAAACCAACACTAAGAGGAGGAAAAGCCTTGCAGAGCCCATAAACACAGATATGACTATGTAAACCTAGGCTGTAACTTTGCCAATGTTTTTTTTTCACAGTGCTGCTTATTTTTGTTATTTGTCTGACAAACATTGCTTCAAAAGTAGGAGGCATCAAGAATTGGTGTGAAAGGAAACCACCAGAAGAGTTTTGAAGTCAGTTCTCTAACTCCTCACTTCACACCAGAATTAGACTTAGCATGAAAGCGTGAGGATTAAAGGGCCCATATTACACCACCAGGTGTGAGTGTGATAAACTGTTACTAGCCGTTTTGAAAACCTGCCTCTTCCTGTGTTTTAGTGACATCACAAGTGGGTGTGTCCATCTGGATGTATGGCAGATAGATGAGCAGCGTTTGGTAAAGTCCACTGGGTAGGCCGGTAGACTGATCTGTCCAGCGTACATCTAGCTTGACACATGCCCACTTGTGATGTAACGAAAACCCTGGAAGGGCCCTCGCGGTATAACATGGGACCACATCACCTTATGAAACAAAGTTACATCGTTTGGTTTGAGGGGTGGGAACAGGCGGTGGAGGAGGCAACACGAGGACGGACGCGGTGGTAATGAGACGCAGGCGGTGAGGAGTAAGACGTCCGCTCCACTTACGCCGCTGTGGGGTCGAGGTTTCAAAAGCGGGCATAGTGTCGGTCTGCACTGAAAGGCAAAGGCAGCCCTGCAGTGTGAACGTTTGTTCAGCTCCCCTCAGGGGGGAGGTGAGCTCTTAACACTGTAAAGGAGAGACTTATGGCTGGATAGTCTTATCAGGCTTTTACAAAACATGCATAGTAAGTCACATACTTGACGTCAAGATTATAAGTCAATCACACGCACTGAAAATATTGCAAGTTTGACCCCGGAACTTTTTCAACACCAAACAAAAAATGAATGCAGAAATGTTAAGAAAAATTTAATCTGAAATGTCACAAGAAAGAAACTCCCAAATAAGACACAAAAGGTAGCTTTTATGTTTTATATTTAGTGTTGACAAGATGGAGGTGCAGATTGCGGTTGAGATGCAGCAGAGCTTACTACACACAAGCACACACATAGACACACCAATGCACACACACGCACACACATGCAGGTACACCCAGCGATCCACACACACACACACACACACACACACACACACAACACACACACCACAACACACACACACACCACACACACACACACACACACACACACACACACACACACACACACACACACACACACACACACACACACACACACACACACACACATCCACACATACGTACCTACACACACCCACACACACCCTCACACACATCAGGCAGCCATGTCGGTGACAGAAAACGATATAATGAGGAACCATCATGAGCTATGTTGTGTAATCGTCGTGACGGGAAGGCGCCAGCGAGCGTGTGAGCAGCGCCGGCGCTGGAAGGTGTGGGAGGACGAGGGAGTGGTGGTGTGATTACTGCAGCTGTGAAATGGTCCGTCCTAGCAACAGAGGGGGCGCAACATTAAACGCACACATGGATTTCTGAGAAGATGAACTGGCATTTGGTTTTTGTTTCTGCCAGAGCAACAAAAGGGTGATGAGAATCATTCAGAGACAAAAGGAGTCCTGTTGTTTAAAAGGTGGATCTCTTCTTTGCGTCTCTCAGGAGTCGGACTTCAGTGGATGAACAAGAAAGTCCGCCTTGGTAAATAATCCAAACATAAAAAAGTAAATTCATCATCCCCAAATATCGCCGAATAATCCCATAGCTTCTCTACTTTGTTTAAAAGTGTAATAGTATTTTTGTCAGCAGATTGTCGCGGTATTTGATTCTGTAGCGATGGCAGTATTCAAAACCTTGGAAAAGCTTGTCATTCAAATAATATTTTCCGACACAGTAGCTTCCTAACTTCAAACTTTTTGCAATTTTGTTAAAAGAATAACGTGTTTTTAGGTTGTTTGTGCTCAGGTCACGATTGTTTCTTATTGCATGTATTTAGCTCAAGGTGGGCTACAGCTACATAAAAAATATAATCAAACAGCGAGCTAAAGGGGACTGCTAAGTGCCGCACCACAAACACATCTTTCATCACAGAGAGAGAGCCAGGCAAATGGGTCATATTACCTAATGGGTCGTTGACCATTTATTAATCAATCATTTTTATTGCAGAGATGTTAGTTTGAGAAGACACCACACCATCCATTTCATAGAACAGAAAAATAAATAAATATCTGTGGCTGGGGACCATCATTTAATCCAGTGCGTCTCAGCCTTCTGTTGTGTATGTACATCCCTTCCGCTCAAGACTATCTGGTCCAGTCCTACTTTGTTTCATAAATTAAAAAATATTTATTCAGAACATAGAGATTATATTTGAAGTAAGTGGCTGGTAGTTGAGTTATAAATAACTCAACTTTATCATAGATTAAAAAGTATAATCATACATTTCTGCTCTCGTCACAATTCTTTTCTCGAGCTTTTGTTTGTATCAAATTAGCGTTGGTTGTGTTTTTGCTGTAAGACGGCTGAACCGAGGAACAGTCTTTACCAATCGCCAATGCATGCACAGTACCTCACCACAGGGACTGCATTGCTTGCATGTCTCTGAGGGATAAGGGTTATCATCCAGCCTTGGCAGAACAACGCAGACAACACAATATATGAGGTCCCCAGGACCCCAAGTAGCCTATCTGCCTTAGGAGGGCACACACGCTGCCCGTCTGAAATAAACACAACCACAACAGAAAACAACACTAAAGTGTGTCGATAACAGCATATTGTTTACAGTACACCAAGGCAAGGTTATTATCTGTTTATAAAGATTTCTTTTTTGTAATACCATTAGATATACTGTAGATAGACTGTATGACAAGCACTTTGTTATGGCACATTTATTTACAGTAAACATTCTTATTTTAACTGAAAGGCTTCCTCCTATTGAGAACATGTACATAACACAAGTCATTTACACGCTCAAATCAAGGACTTGTCTGTCACACTCATACACTCATACACTCATACACACACACACACACACACACACACACACACACACACACACACACACACACACACACACACACACACACACACACACACACAACACACACACACACACACACACACACACCAACACCGGTCGGACGCAGTAAACATATCCAATACCATTTCATCTCTGCACACATGATGTGCGCAGTTCCCTTTTGGAGATCCGACACTCAAACCAAAACATACAAACCCCCACGACGCGCTCGTCCTTAGAAAATCTAACGAGTTGGGCTGCGTTCCAAACGCTCCCGACGGATCTAGAAAAGACACGGTCATGCACAAGACAGACAAGTCGACGACACACACGCTCCTCCAGAAGACGAGAGGAGTCCACTCCGTGGTTGTGGATTCAATCTCAGGATCCACAGTGAACATCTACAGACCTCAGGATCCATAGTGAACATCTACAGACCTCAGGATCCATAGTGAACATCTACAGACCTCAGGATCCATAGTGAACATCTACAGACCTCAGGATCCATAGTGAACATCTACAGACCTCAGGATCCACAGTGAACATCTGCAGACCTCAGGATCCATAGTGAACATCTACAGACCTCAGGATCCATAGTGAACATCTACAGACCTCAGGATCCATAGTGAACATCTACAGGACCTCAGGATCCACAGTGAACATCTACAGACCTCAGGATCCACAGTGAACATCTACAGACCTCAGGATCCACAGTGAACATCTACAGACCTCAGGATCCACAGTGAACATCTACAGACCTCAGGATCCACAGTGAACATCTACAGACCTCAGGATCCACAGTGAACATCTACAGACCTCAGGATCCATAGTGAACATCTACAGACCTCAGGATCCATAGTGAACATCTACAGACCTCAGGATCCACAGTGAACATCTACAGACCTCAGGATCCACAGTGAACATCTACAGACCTCAGGATCCATAGTGAACATCTACAGACCTCAGGATCCATAGTGAACATCTACAGACCTCAGGATCCATAGTGAACATCTACAGACCTCAGGATCCACAGTGAACATCTACAGACCTCAGGATCCATAGTGAACATCTACAGACCTCAGGATCCATAGTGAACATCTGCAGACCTCAGGATCTGGAGTCAAAATCTATAAACAGCCGGATCCCTAGTCGATATATTTAAACACAGGATCCACAGTCAATAGCTATAAACATAAAGCTCCACAGTCAAGAGCTAGGAACAGGAAGGTCCACAGTCGATTTCTTTACCCCTCAGGGTCCATCAGTCAGTATGTAGAAACAGTCTTTTCAGTGTTGGATCAGATTTTAGCGGCTCAGAGTAACGTGGCCCCCCCAAGAGTTTGAGACCCCCCTGAGTCAGAGACCCCCAGGGTCTGAGGCCCCCCAGGGGTCTGGAGCGGTCCGTCAGAGGCCGTCGGGCTGGGACGCCCTGGTCCGCAATGGGGTGGGGTAAGGGAGGCAGGGAGTTTGGGGTGAGGGAGGAGGTGCGCGGGGGTGGGGTTGTTGGTTATTTGGAGGAAGAAGCGGGGTGTGGGGGGGTTAGGTGTGGAGGTGTGTCTTTCCTAGTGCACGGCCGGCAGGCTGGGTGTCGGCTCGAGTCTGCTGCCTGTCTGTCTGTGTGCGTGTCTGTCCTCACACTGTGGAAATCAACTTGCCGTCAGCGGCGCTGTGGAACAGAGAGAGAGAGGGTCCGGTCGGACGGCTGCCAGCAGACCAGGTCAACACACAACGCACACAAACGCACGCGAGACAGGGGAGACGGCGGGCCCTGGGGCACTCAGAGAGGGGCTGGGCGTTACTCAGGGCTGGAGCCGGCCTCAGGGGGGGGGGGGGGTGGAGGTAATGGGGACTAGGAACCTGTGTGAAGGGGTGAGCGGGTGGTGATGGGGTGAATGGGTGAGCGAAGGGGGGAGTGATGGGGGAGTGGGTGAGTGATGGGGGGGAGTGAAGGGGTGAGTTATAGGGTGAGTTTATGAAGGGGTGAGGGATGGGATGAGCGATTGCGTGAGTGGTTTTGGATGTGGTGACGGGTCAGTGAAGGGGTAAATGGGTGAGAGATGGATGCGTGAAGGGGTGAATGGGTGAGAGATGGGGAGATGGACGAGTGAAGGGGTGAATGATAGGTTGAGTGGGCGAGGGGGCAGATGGAAGCAGCCCTTCTACTAGGGAGCGATGAGGGGCCGAATGTGGGGGTCTGGACGACTAACTGTGTCCTCACGGCTGATTCCACATCGGCTCGTCATGCTGCTAAAGCATTTACTATTCACTTTTTAAACACCTTCTTAAACCCAACTCCTTAGACATATCACATTAAAGTAGCTTACAGCTTAATCTACTGTTGGACAATAACTTAGCATCTACGTGACACATCACAAAAATAAATAAAGACGATATAAACAACTTACAATAATGCAAAACGAAGAATCACCCACATTACAGACACATTTTCTTATTTCTTAAATATCTCTATAAGTTTGTATGAAGGACTTAACATTCTACATCCATATTCCAGTTGAATCGTATAAAAACCATAAAGCCGCATTTCCCATTCATCTTTTAACAGTTTCGTCATCTAATGGCAGCCATCGATTTCTTGGTTGAAAAAACAATAGTTAATCCGAACAACAATTTTACTTAGGGAATAATGTGATAAAAAAGTAAATAAAAAATGGGCCTTACCTCATTGGGAAGCGCTGCTCATACTCCTCAGGTGCTTGCTATGAAAATGAGAATATGCTATCATCAGTCACTTGTCATTTACGCGCTTTAACACGACACCATATAATACATCGGCCAAATGTCGGTAAATGTTGCAATAACTGCAGTCGCCACCAGATGGGGCGCAAAGCACACTGTCGGTAAACCAGCACCGGAACGGGCAATCGAGGGGAATCTTTCTATGTAGAAGGAATACTTGGCCGGCTATCAGTTGGAATATACAAGGACGACACATTTCCCAGCGTACGAGAGGGAGGTGTTTGTGTGTTTGTGTGTGTAACCCAGACCATAATGAACCCGGAAGTGCAGCCAATTAAACTCATGAGCACTCAAAGAGCTGAAGGCCCTACAGGAGCATAAGCAGCACTCGTCCTCCTCTCCTCGCCCCAGGAGAGGCTCTGATCACATCCCGTCATCACAAAGTGAAGGAGCTCGCGGATCCACGCACAACAGCAACCGAATGGAGGACGGCCCCCTTTTGTGACGCCCCCTGATGATTGGCCTACCGGATGCAGTTATCTCTTGGCGTTCGGATGATCTGAAGGGGGAAGTGGCTCAGAGGTGATCTCTCACACAGGAAGTGGACACGCTTCAAAGGTGTGGATGAGGGCGAGAGAGAGGGGGAGAGGGGTGTCGGTGCCGTCACATGACGTAATTAAACCCTCCATAGTCCTTCTATTGGTCCTTGTTGTTGTTGTTGATGACGTTGATGTTGTTGTTCCCCTCTCTGTCTTCTTCTTGCTAGTGTCTGTATTGGTCTGTCATCAGCGATAGATAACTGACACGAAGTTAGAGATGGGAAATCGCATCTGGGCGGTTCTGAGGGTCAAGAGCTGACCTGATGCTGTCCCATGTTGTCTAGCTGCCGTGCTATAGGGGCGTGGCCAGGGGACAGAACCGGGAGGAGGATCGCTTGAGCGACAAATAAAGGGTTGGCTGTTGTTTAAGTTCATCCATCTCTCTCTCTCTGTTTATCCCCCTGTCTCGTCGCTCCGCTTTTGGAGACGGGGGCAGCAGAGCTTAGCGAACCACGCAACCTCTGCCTCGACTAACAAAGGCGTCGGCGGAAGGATGCGTAGACACAGCGACTACAATGACATCCTAACATTTATTTAATTAATACGGAAAATAATCCAATTTGGGGGGCATGTTGGCTGAGGGAGGGGGGCCCTTCTGCTGATTCTGCCTAGGGCACTGAAAAAGCTAGGGCCGGCCCTGGTGCAGACACACACAGACACACACACACAGATTGGACAGAGTGCGTCATCCGGGCGGGGGGGGGCTGATCCAGATGTTTGTGTATGCTAAGCGGGCCTGCTTTTAATGAGTGCCACCAGAGAAGCTGTGTAGAGGAAGAGGACGACTGTGGGGACACAGGAGAGGTTCTGGAACCATCTGGGGTTCTGGTTATCTTCTGTTGAACAAACTCAGTATTTGACTCCGGTAACGTCTTGTTGCATGACGAAAAGTATGACATAAGCACATACGAACTGAGTACGAGTTTGTGTGTATGCCACGGTATGCATTCTGTATTTTCTGCAAGGTTTCTGGTATTTCCGCGTGATCCCTGCATATCTCTGTGACACTTAATCTTTGTGTCCACCAGGGATTTTTCTGCAGAACTTGGCACCCTGACGCAGGTCGGAAACCACCGTCGCCGCTGCACTCTGCGTCTAATTCGAGAACGCGTGGGTGGATTTCACTTGTACCCCAACAAGCCACATTCGGTTCTTCATCGCCTTGACTTTCCATTCTTCTTCCTCTCTCCACTCATGACTGGTTTTTACTAACTTATGTTTGCCTTTTTATTCCTTATCAATCTATCACTATGTCCTTGAAGGGTTGCTTCGATTCCCGTTGACATTATCTGCGGAGCGCGTCGTCACATCTGCTTGAGGATGTGCGTTGTTAATAGGGTGGTCTTGGTTCTGTTTACCTGTGGGTAACCAGGAGTCATCATGCTGTAAGGTCGCTGCATCGGCTGCTGCTGCTGCCGGAGCGCCACGGCTGCGTTCTGCGCGGCCATGCGGGAGTGCATGCTGTAGTCGGGGAGCGGGAGCGAGGCGTCCTCCCTCTCCAGAAGATTCCCCGTGCTGCTGCTCTTACCGTGCTGGAGGCTGCTTACACACACACACACACACACACACACAACACGACACACACACAGATACACACACACACGCACACACACACACACACACACACACACACACACACACACACACAAAAGGAAACGCACGCAGGTACGCACACAGACGTAAACAAACGCATACGCACGCACAAAACGCACGTAAACACACACACACACACAAGTATGCAAACATAACCTCACACACAACCAGACACGCACAATTGTATACACACACACACACACAGGCACACACACACACACACACACACACACACACACACACACACACACACACACACACACACACACACACACACACACACACACACACACACACACACACACACACAGGTTAGAGCTGGATCCATTAACAAGCGCACACAATCATTTTTCGTGTTCATTATTTTTACTATAATATCGTACATTCATCATGGTTGTTAAATAATTGATGGGGCTTTAAGCCTGTTGTGGTGCTACTGGGGGATTATGAAACCCCGGAGACTGGAGTCACGTACTTGTGGACCCGGAGCTGCGGCCCCGGTTCCTCCTCTCTGTCGGTGATCAGGTGAGTGTAGGAGAACGGGAACCAGCCGCGCCTGCACCGAGAGCACCGGGACGTCAGCACCATAAGGGGGGGGGGGGGGTGTGTGTGTGTGTGTGTGCTTGTGTGTGTGTCCGCGTGCGCCTGCATGCAAAACATGAGGCCATAAACACAAACACGTGGGGGCATGTGTGCGTGTGAATATGTTTACGTGTGTGTGTGTGTGCGTATGTGTGTGTGTGTGTGTGCGTGAGTGTGTACGTGCATGTGTGTTGACACATCAACACACATGCACGTAGTGTGTGTGTTTGTGTGTACACATGCATGTGTATGCATGCTAGAGTGCGTGTGTTTGCGTGTGTGTGTGTGTGTGTGTGTACATGTGCGCGTGTGTGTGTGTGAGTGTGCTCGTGCGTGTGTGTTTACCTGTGGGTGTGTGTGTGTGTCTATGCGTGCTAGAGCCGAGTGTGTACATGCGTATATGCGTGTGTGCGTGCGTGCTGCGTGTGTGCGTCCGGCTTTGGGGGGGGGGACGACGGCGACGACTCACATGCGGTTCTTCTCGTTCTCCCCGTAGTGCCAGCCATCCCGGGCCTCGGGCACCAGCAGGGTGATGACGTCGCCCGCCGCGAAGCTCAGCAGGGTGCTGTTGTCCCCGGCCGCGTGGGAGAAGATGGCCTGCACCCGCGTGCGGCCGTTCTTCTCCAGCCCCGCAGCCATGGAGCTGGAGCGGGGCAGGGTGCGGGTCTCCGCTGGGGACGGGACGGGACGGGACGGGACGGGACGGTCAGATCCTCTGGAAACACTCATGAGTTCAGACAGAGGGGCTCCCTCAACTCCTACCCCCCCTCTGATGAGCCGGTGAGTAACTACTGCTAGCCTAATACTACTACTACCACCACTACTAGTATACTACTACTACTACCACCACCACTACTAGTATACTAATACTACTACCACCACTACCACTACTAGCATACTACTACTACTCTCTACTACCACAACTGTGACTTTTCCCACGATCACCACCACCATCACCACCCCCCTCACCACCACCACCCCCCCCACCACACCACCACCCACCCCACCCCCCACCACTTCCCCTGGGAGGAGAGGGTTCTCTTCATAAAGAGGCTGCTGAGACACAGAGACTCAATGACACCACAGCAGACCGGGGCACAAACGCCTCTATATCTTCACACACCGTCGTCACTTTCCCATCGCCTCGGCCTGTCCCCATCCCGTTGTTCCGTCTCTCACCGCTCACCATTCCCCGCTCGCTCTGTCCCACTTCAGACCAAAGCCGCGCGGTGTGGCCAAGTGTGGCGGTAACCATGCCGATAAGCAGAAGGCTTATCACAAGGACGTTTGACACAATGGCGGCGTTAGTCACACCGTGTTTACATGGCTTCCCACCGATAGAGCCGCCGCCGTCCCTGGGGAACGTCCTTGACAGAAGACCCCCGGTTCTTGTTAATACTAAACCCAACACTGACACCGTCACCCACCGTATCAAAGAGCGCTGTGTGTGGCCCCGAACCCGGATGATTCGGTGCATTGTGTGCATTGTGTGCATTGTGTGCGCGCGTGTGTGTGTGGGCCACGTATCACACTCTACGGTTGCTTTTGTAGCTCAGGGGACATTTGGTACGAGTTCTGTCTTGCTTTAGTGGAGGAGTAGATAGGATTGCCAAAAGCGCTGTGTGAGTTCTGAGTTTCTGGTGATCAGGTGGTCTGTAAATATCACGTCGGTCTTATTACCGGTGTGACCCCCTGAGCTGCCGCCCACTCCCTCCTGCGGTGCCCTTTCTGTACCTCCAAGCCGTATCGTTCCCTCTTTAATGGGGAGGTCCAAGTGAGTCGGCTAGATTGCTGTGACCAAGGTCAGGATAATTACTTTTTGTTTTTCCAACAGTAAGGTTTTTTTTTTTTTTTTTAACTGGTTGCCGCAGGATAGAAAATCCAGCTCAATATTTGTTATGCTGCTGAGAGCTTTTGTTTTGTAAATGTTTCGGATGAATGCATTGACGTTGTATCTATAGCATGAGTCAGACTATCCTGAGGCTTGACTGATGAGTAACTACTGCAAGCCTACTACTACTACTACTGCTACTATCACCACTATTACTACCACCACTACTACCACCACTACCACTATTACTACCACCACTATAACTACTACTACCACCACTATAACTACTACTACCACCACTACCACTATTACTACCACCACTATAACTACTACTACTACTACTACTATTACTACCACCACTATAACTACTACTACCACCACTACCACTATTACTACCACCACTATAACTACAACTACTACTACTAGTACTATCACCACTATTACTACCACCACTATAACTACTACCACTATACTACCACCACCACTATAACTACCACTACTACTACTACTATCACCACTATTACTACTACTACTACTACCACCACCACTATAACTACCACTACTACTACTACTATCACCACTATTACTACTACTACTACCACCACCACTATAACTACCACTACTACTACTACTATCACCACTATTACTACTACTACTACCACCACTACCACTATTACTACCACCACTATAACTACTACTACTACTATATACTACTACTACTAGTAGTAGTAGTACCACCACTATAACTACTACTACTACTATACTACCACTACTACTATTACTACCACCACTATAACTACTACTACTACTACTACTACTACTATCACCACTATTACTACTACTACTACAACCACCACCACCACCACTACTACTACCACCACTATAACTACTACCACTATAACTACTACTTACTACCACTACTATAACTACTACGACTACCACCAATATAACTACTAGTACTACTACCACTACAACACTACTACTACCATGAGTCACTTGGCACTTGTCCCAACATTCTTACCGTACCGACAGCGGTAATGTTAAGTTCTTCTGACATGTGTACGTGCTGTAAGTCCATGTGAGTGTAAAGGTGGGCGGGTCTTACGCAGGGCGGCCTTGTGCTTGGCCGGGGCCCCCTTGCGGACCGGCAGAGTGTTGGAGTAGCCCTGGGCCCCCGGCTGGGAGCCGGAGCTGGAGCTCTTGGCCGCCTTGGCCTCCATCCACTGCTGGTAGTCGTCCCCCCCACCGTGGGGGCCCGCGGAGCCGTTCAGCGCGGCCACGCCCCCCTCGGCCCCACCCTGCATCAGCCGCTGAGAGAGAGAGAGAGAGAGGGAGAGAGTGAGAGGGGGGGGGAGAGAGAGGGGGGAGGGAGAGAGGAGAGAGAGAGAGAGAGAGAGAGAGAGAGAGAGAGAGAGGTGGAGAGAGAGAGAGAGGAGAGAGAGAGAGAGAGAGAGAGGAGAGAGAGAGAGAGTAGAGAGGGGGGGAGAGAGAGAGAGAGAGAGAGAGAGAGAGAGAGAGAGAGAGAGAGAGAGGAGAGAGAGAGGAGAGAGAGAGAGAGAGAGAGAGGAGAGAGAGAGAGAGAGAGAGAGAGAGAGAGAGAGAGAGAGAGAGAGAGAGAGAGAGAGAGAGAGAGAGAGAGAGAGAGAGAGAGAGAGAGAGAGAGAGAGAGAGAGAGAGAGAGAGAGAGGGAGAGAGGGAGAGGGAGAGGGAGAGAGAGAGATGGTGGAGAGAGCGAGAGAGAGGCAGACAGAGAGAGAGAGATTAGAAATCTCTCAGTCTTCTATTCCGTGGATGATATTATCTGAGCAGCAATCTTGCCAATACTAGTCAAAGGATGCAACCAAGATGTCCCCGTTCGTATGTATGTACATATGGGATATCGAAGGCAGATCAAAATAATAACAATAATGCTTAACGCTAAATGCACATCGTTAATAAAGGTTTGGAAGGATTTCTATTTCAATAATTTATATCTTTATGACGCTGTGTCTGTTATGTAACATCAACTGAGTTCATAAATAGTGATGAAGGAGAAGAGGGGAGGGATGAGGAGGAGGAGGAGGAGGAGGAGGAGGAGGAGGAGGAGGAGGAGGAGGGGAGGGGAGGGGGAGGAGGAGGAGGAGAAGGAGGAGAGGAGGAGGAGGAGCAAGGTGGGAGGAGGAGAGGAGGAGGAGGGAGGAGGAAGGAGGAGGAGAGGACGGAGGAGGAGGAGGAGGAGGACGGAGGCGGAGGGAGGAGGAGGAGAGTGGGGGAGTGGGAATCCCTGCATTAACCTGGGGAGATCAATGGGGTCCTCTTAGACAAATGAACA
>OLKM01000502.1:78818-81131 GCA_900291075.1 Melanogrammus aeglefinus | reverse complement strand
GGGGGGGGGGGGGGGGGGGGACCCGGCGTCTATGTGAGAAGGTAAACGACATCCCACGCACCCGCCTCAGCCTCCACTGGTGGTGGTGACGCAGCGTCTCATTCTGCTGCCCACACCACCAGCCCACCACCCGTCGTCGCAACACGGATAATTGGTGCTCCCGGCAGACTGCGTCTGTGGGGGGTGGTGGGGGGATGAACATCACTAAGAAGATGCAGCAGTGAACAGTCGCTGCGATTAGAGCCAGCTGACGAGAAGCGGCTCCTCTCAGGACAGCAGGGGCTGGTGGGTAAGCACGGAGACACGACGAGACGGAGATGGAGAGATAAAGACACAGACTATTGTGTTTTTTTAATCAAGGCTGATTTCCTCCGGTGGCCGGCAGGCTCCGTTTCTGTGCGTGTAGCAGTGTGCACGCGCGCACATGCACACGCACGCACAATCGCACACACGCATACACCACGCGCGCGCGCGCGAACACACACACACACACACACACACACACACACACACACTGAGGCGTGTGAGACCTTTAGAGATAAAGATGCGACTGGTGAAAGGTCTCCAGCAGCACGGAGAGAGAGAGCCGTGAGTCCAGTGCGTCGGCGACCCTCCGCGCCTCAAAGGGGTTTTGGTATTCGTCCATTAAAAGAGAGAGTGAGGCCGTCTGTGCCCGCGCCAACCCCGCAGACGGACGGTTGAGGTGTGGTGGTGCAGATGCAGAGCTACACCTCCGCATATTGATTACTCCAAAGGCCTTGACAAGCCCCCCCCCCCCCCCACCACCGCCCCTGAGCCCCCCTGCCCCCCCCCCCCCCCCCTTCACGCTCGTCCCGCCCGTCGAAGCGTTGGAACATAACCGCCCCCGTCATCGAGCCATCTGCCCCTAACATGGGGCGAACCCAAACCTCTAACATGAGGTTTACGTCATGTTAACCCTAACCCTAACCTTTCAATCATCTATTTTATTTTATTATTTGATTTTATTGTACGACGATGTTCCTATGCGAAGCCCTTTGAGCCCGGCCTGGGTATGCCCGTTCTGCCGTGCACGTGATTTCATTCCGCACTGCTAGTTGACGAGGACGACGTCTATTCGACACGCACATCGCCTTCCTCCTCATCGAATTCCCGTCGCTCTACATACGTCATCTGGTATAATTGATACAATTGGCTATGAGCTACCAACAGACTCATACGATAATCATTCGGCGCCCAATAAACGGCTCCGGGCCATCGTAAACCACGCCTCAAATACGAGAACATGAATGTGTGGCTCCCAGACCTCATCTCAATGTAGATTGAGATGAGGTCTGTCTGGCTACTTTGAGTCTGCCTCGGGAATGAAACGTGCTGTTTAACTAAATTGGCACAACAGCAAGGCTGAAACAAACCAGAGGACAGCGGGGGGCCAGTGGGGGACAGTGGGGGACAGTGGGGGACAGTGGGGGACAGGTAGGGGCGACAGGTCCGCGGGGGCGATGGGACCGGCCAGGGAGAAGGAGCCGCTAGAAGGGGGCCCTTAATGACAGAGCAGACCGGGGCCCGGGAGGCCTGATGCTGACGGACGCGGTAAACCAGTGGAAATTGGATCGTTTTGAACATATTTAGGGAGGCGGACCACTGCGCCGGGACCACCCAGGCAACGATGGCTGCCACAGGAAACACAATCTGTCTTCCATCGTGTCTGATCTGATCTATTATGAACACTATACTTATCTTTGATGCTTTTCCTTACATTACATTATGTAACCATTACAGCCTTGGCTTTCATAACGAGGGTGGGTGGGTTGGTGGGTGGTTTGGAGGGGGGTGGGGGGGTGGGTGGGGTAATGTCACTCTCCAACCCCATGAGGTTCATCCATCCACGCAAGCACGCACGCAAACACACACACACACACACGCACGCACGCACGCACGCACGCACGCGCACGCACGCACGCACAACCACGCACGCACGCACCGCACGCACACACACACACACACGCACACACACACACACACACACACACATACACAACTCCATCCCACACCTACACTTGAGAGACAGAGGGGGAGGAAGAGGAGGAGGAGGAGGAGGAGGAGGAGGAGGAGGAGGAGGAGGAGGAGAGAGGAGGAGGAGAAGGAGCGCTGTGGGTTGGGGGGGGGGGGGGGGCAGCGGGAAGTGCACTTCACGGCGCACACTGCATAAGTGCGTGTTGCGTAAGAGGGGTCTCCTCCCACCCTGTGAGTCGAGGTCGGGGACGAGATGCACGCGCTGATGTCTGCCCTCCCCGTCTCCGCGGGGCCTCAGCCTCCACTCGAGGCGCCCAC
>OLKM01000502.1:56318-73818 GCA_900291075.1 Melanogrammus aeglefinus | reverse complement strand
TCGTAGGACATAACGGGGAGATATATCAACAAATGAAAAAAAAACAGCCGATAAAAAGGTCACAACGTGAACCGAGAAATGAATAAAAAACGCTATAAAAACAGTAAATAATGCGTCATGCAGCCAGTGGGAAGAGATACCTACATGCTGCCTCCTCTGAATATGCAATGCATTGTGGGGGAAAAACAAGGAACAACAAAAGAGCTAGTTTGAGCCAGTAGCAAAGAGAGAGAGAAATAGAAAGAGAGAGAAAGAAAAAGAGAGAGAGAACAAGAGAGAGAGAGAGAAAAAGTTGGACATAGAGAGAAAAAGTGTGAGAGAGAGAGAGAGAGAGAGAGAGAGAGAGAGAGAGAGAGAGAGAGAGAGAGAGAGAGAGAGAGAGAGAGAGAGAGAGAGAGAGAGAGAGAGAGAGAGAGAGAGAGAGAGAGAGGAGAGAGAGGAGAGAGAGAGAGAGAGAGAGAGAGAGAGAGAGAGAGAGAGAGAGAGAGAGAGAGAGAGAGAGAGAGAGGCCTGTAGAAATGGGTCTCTCTCACTCAAGTCAAATCAACCTAAAAAAAAAACATCCGCCCACACTACCTTTGCTCCCCCCCCCCCCCCCCCCGCTACAAGAATGACGCACACAATGGGCTCACACAGACACACAGTTCAATTTCCCACCTAATCACAATGAAACACACAACTCCATCCCCTAATAACCCACCCACCTGCATGGAGCAACTTATTATTTATATTTTGTAGATTTCAGGTGAAAAATCAAACACGCACACACACACACGCACACTCACACACACACACACCAATGCACATGTACACACACACACGTACGCACACAATGCACATGTACGTTGTGTGCACACACCAACGCACACGTACACACACACGTACACACACACACACACACACACACACACACACACACACACACACACACACACACACACGTATCTGCACACACACTTACACACAGACACCTAAACAGTTTCCCTTTCCCTTTTGCTACGGATTCAGATTCGTCACAGCAGTGCGTGTACCTTCAGCATTAATTGCCATCTTATGAATCACTTAACGGGCCCCTTCCTCTCCAATGAGCCCTTTGACGTCCATTAGCCGGCTTTCGTGTCGCTAGCCTCCGGTCTAATGGCCGCCGACAGCGGGTAATGCGTGTTGGTCTGGCGGCGCCCGTGGGGAACAGAGCGCTGAGTGTGTTTGGGAGCGGGCACGGCCTTGGAACCCAGACAGGGTCTGGAGGGTCTCATCCTAGCTATCCGCGTTGTATCCGGGGAACGGGTTAACCTAGCAATCCGCGTGTGCTTGGCACTTTGTTCTATGGACACCCTTATTGTACCGATAAGATATATTGTGGTTTCTCTTTCTTCTGACAAATTTACTTATTGTAAGTCGCTTTGGATAAAAAGCCTCTGCTAAATGCCCTAAATGTAAATGAGTGGGCACGCTTTAAAAGGCCTAAAACAGAGAAGAGCAGGGAGTCACGTGAACGACTTGGTCGTGTGTTTCCGTGTTTCTGTGCGTGCGTGAGTGATTCAGCAATTGATGGAGGTGTGTGTGTGAGGATCTACACATTGTTGTGTAGGGTAGCGGTCTCCCCCACCCCCCTTCAACTCGTTCTAAATGCGCAGACGGACAGTGAGTTGGACGTACGACAGTCATATAGGTGTGTGTGTATATGGAGGGAGACAGTGATTAAAGGGGTGAGGAAACATAATTGAGCAGCACACTTAAACACTTAGAAAAGAGACAAGGAAGTGCACTTTAAAACCATGCTCCCTCACATAGTTAAATGCCTGTATGTCATCCGCAACAAAATAACACGCGCGGACTCACACGCACGTGCACGCACACACAGAAACACACACACAGACACACACCTGGCCCGTACCTCTGCTGGAGACCAGAGTGAAGGCAGCATAACAGTTTATGGGTGAACTGTCTTTGGATGCTGAAAGGCATGATGGGTAGAAACTAAGGCCGATAAATTTGGTCACTTCCTGTTGCTGCACTGACTTTTATAGGGTGCTCATCCCTTGCTCTCCCCCCCTCCTCGTTCTTTCTCTCTCTTTATCTCACACACACACACACACACACACACACACACACACACACACACACACACACACACACACACACACACACACACACACACACGCACAAACACACAGCTCTCTGACGTATCAGAGCATCACATGTTTCCTAAAGGCATCCCTTCAGAAATGTGTGAAGATACAGCGAGCGAGAAACGATGTTAGCGTGGGGAAAGCGTCACAGACTCCTACGCACGCTCCAACACACCACACTAACACACACACGCACACACACACACACTCTTCTTCCACACCTTCATCGTCATTCCCCCATAGACCTCATCCATATTACTCCACAACCTTGTAGGCAGCGTGGAGGCTCTCAGAACAACACAGCAACACGCACGGGAAGCCATCGGAAGCTACGCCACGTTAAAGAAAGATCTCAGCACCGCACGGCAATGAATAACTTTGGCTCCCACTTTTTATTCTGCCGGCTGTAGTTCTGCTGACGACCCGGCTAATCCCAGACCGCCACCGTGCAACGCGACGCAGAATATATCACACTGGGGCACAGCAGGTCCATAAGCCGCTTACTATTTAATCACCGCAGATAACCTCGGCAAAGCCTGGTGTGGGAAGCCCATTGTTTTATTGTTGGGAGGCAGGGCCCTGTGTCTGTGGTTGGCGTGGTTTGATGTGCACAGAAGCGGCTGCGTCAGCAAGCCACCTTCGCTGTGACTCGTTTATTAATTAGCTGCCATTTTGTGGCCAAGATTGTGGGACTTTTCTTCCACCGGTGCTCATTAGCAATTTTCACATTAAAACAAAGGGCTCACCTCGTTAATGTTGAATCAGTGCGCGCTGTACGCGTGTGAGGCAGGGGGAATGGGTGTGAAGGCGTCAGGGGAGCTGGAGGGTTTAGCTCTGAAAACCACGATCAACAATATGGCTGCCAGTGCCTAGGCAGGGCAAGGTTCAGCAGTAAGCTTAATCAGAGATTAAAATCAAGTTATTATTGCTGAAGGTAAGTAACTAACAAGAACACGCTCTGACAACATAAGGCAGATTGAAAAATAATTCCGGGGGAATTATTCCGGTTGAACAACGAAAACACTACATTGTAGTGTAGTTTATTTTGTCCTCTGAAGAAACTTGACCTCAACCGACCAAAAACGCTTACAAAGCATTCTTTACTGTATTATGGGATGGCCTTGGCAGCTCTAGTCTCTCACAGGAGGCTCAGGGGACAGTCAGCTTAAGGTACAAGAGGGGGATTTGTTCTGCACAAAGTCGCTGCGTTTTTAAGTCCAAAAAAAACGCTGGATTGTTGTTCGATTTCTTCAAGGACTCTTGAAGGAGGTGGAGAGGCTTTTCTCCCCGACTCACTTCACTTTAGCGATCACCAACGAATGGACCGCAAAAAGGTACATTCCCCGTACATCAGAGAAAGGAACACAACTCAATCCACCGCTCATCCTGTCGTCTTCAGTCCCACATCGGGTGGAAGGGAAGGAAAATGGATCCCTGGGAGGATGATTCAAAGCTACATAAGGGAAGGTCAACGGAATTGACCAGTGCTACATCACCATCGTGTGTGTGGGGGGGTAAAACAGAGATTGATTATCATTGGCAGCGGCTGGACACGGAGAATGGGAGAGAGAGTGATACAAAGTGAGACAGAGAGAGTGAGAGAGAGAGTGTCAAAACTCTCACTCTAGAGTCTGAGAGAAGAGAGGGAGAGATGAAGAGAAGAGAGAGAGAGAGAGAGAGAGAGAGAGAGAGAGAGAGAGAGAGAGAGAGAGAGAGAGAGAGAGAGAGAGAGAGAGAGAGAGAGAGAGAGAGAGAGAGAGAGAGAGAGAGAGAGAGAGAGAGAGAGAGAGAGAGAGAGAGAGAGAGAGAGAGAGAGAGACAGAGACAGAGACAGAGACAGAGAGAGAGAGAGAGAGAGAAGAGACATGGCTTTTATTTAAGACAGCCTCTTCAAAAGGAAACCTGTCGTCAGTGGACCAAAACAAAGCAATTATGAGGATCTGCATTTTCGAACCCATCTCCCGCCTGTCAAAGCCCTTCAAAGAGACTCGTCTGGGCGAGCGAGTCTGCCCGGGTGACCTGAGGTGAGCCGGTCCGGTTTAATCTCGCCTGCTGCCCCTGATCCACGGCCACGGCTCCATCGCATTACCAGCACCATTAAGTCACCGCCTGGCAGCCTCTCAAAGCCAAGGACGGTGCGACAACCTCAAGGACACGAAGAGGCTGAGAAGTCCAGCGGCTCCTCATCAACACTTCAGTCCTCCTCACACCAGGGGGCACTGCAGTCGAACCGATCTGATCTAGATCTACAGATACATACACAGCCACACTCCTGGGGGGGCCGTGAATTGAATTGAACAAAATAAATGAATCAGCACTATTTTGTTGAGGGGCAAATGCACTTCGTGAATACAGATACGATGATGAAGAGGATGAAGGAGCAGAAAGGAGGGGGATTGAACCCAGAACCCTTGGGCAGGAATCAGAACACCCTACCCACGATTACCAACGGCACGACACACCGCGTTCGTATCCCGTTCCCCCCCGTCGGCGTCACGGGTCACCGCTCGGACTCGTCCAGCACAGGGCGAAGGGTCGTTTTGGGATCCGACTCTGAAGCGTGTGATGTCTGCGAGCGAGGGACAGGAGACACAGCGACAGGGACGGAGGCAATCGGTGCAGTGGACGAGGCAGGGGTAAGAAAGGGGGGTTGGGGGGAAGCAGGTGTGGGGGGTTGATGTGGCGCGCCGCCGGGGGTCTGGGCTCTGACACGAACGGCGTTGGTGTGATTAATGTCGTCCAGCGAGCGCGGTCCGAGAGAACGCCCTCCCTTTGATTTCTGTCCTCGCTGAACTCTGGCAGTTTTTTCTGCAGTGGCTGTTGTTGTTGTTGTTGTTGTTGTTGTTGTTGTTGTTGTTGTTGTTGTTTTTGCTGGGTTCTGCGGCCCCCCAACAGGGACGCTGTGAGGCGAAGGGAAGAGGGGGGGGGCCAATTTATCCACGCGCAGTGTGTTGTATCGCGGCCAGGACAGAGGCCACATCTTGTCTCGCCCTCCACCCACCAGTCAGACGGTAATGAGCAGGTACCTGCAACCCCCCGCTCTCGTCCTCCCCCTCACTGCCACACTGTTCCAGCTGCAGTCCGTGAAGCAGCATCATAGTGGGACGGCCACACAGAGAGACGAATAGAAAATGGGCACCGGGCTCGTGGGCCATGTTGACTACCTCAGTGAAGGCCATTAATTAACAGCATCAGTCCTCCATCATGACCGAGGCCCCCTGCCCCAAACCATCAAACTATTTCAGTCGGGAGGCTCTGCCTTTTCTGAATGTAAACACCCACATGGTCTGTTGACCATGCACGTCCAATACCGAGGTCCCCCCCACACTAAGACCCCCACGTACACACTCTGGTCCGCGCATACACACACTCTAAGACCCCCACATGTACACACATTCTAATGTCTCACATATACACCCACTTCTAAGACACCCACATGTACACACATTCTAATGTCCCCACATGTACACACACTCTAATGTCCCCACATATACACACACTCTAAGACCCCCACATGTACAAACATTCTAATGTCCTCACATATACACACACTTCTAAGACACCCACATGTACACACATTCTAATGTCCCCACATGTACACACACTCTAATGTCCCCACATATACACACACTCTAAGACCCCCACATGTACACACACTCTAAGACCCCCACATGTACACACACTCTAAGACCCCCACATGTACACACACTCTAAGGTCCCCAATAGTGCATCTACTGCCAGGCATATAAATATTGATCCACTTAACAATACTCTCGCCCTTTCAACACACACACACACACACACACACACACACACACACACACACACACACACACACACACACACACACACACACACACACACACACACACACACACACACACACACACACGCACACGCACACACGCACACACACACAAACACTCCTTCTCCCCTTCTGTTCCCTGAGGGTTGAGCACATCTCTGCATGACATCCATCTCATTTATAAATACATTTAGGGGTTGATCCAAATGACCAGATTTGGGGTCCAGAAAGCAATTACCCTTTAGCTAATGAATGTTTGATGCCGCAATATTTAGAGGGACGCTGTTAGGCATGTATCTGTGTTCCAGTGAACGCTTACGCGGGCACCACCCACGAATGGGTGGTGCCCGCTGTCGGCGGCCTCCTTCTGTTGAGAGCAGGTCTAGCCTCCCTACAACAACTTTGATGGATGTAAGTCACTTTCTGCAAAGAAGCGCCTTATTTCTAGAACTTAAACCAACCTAACACATAAACCAACCCTGTCGTTTGTTCTTCCTCAGCCATTGGGGCATCTATCATGGGAACATCTGAGCTGGGGTAGTTTAACCCCACGCTTCGTGCAGAGGTCAAGGGGGAGGCAAGGCTCCCACTGTTAACGGACAACGCGACAGGACGATATCACAATAACGAAACAACCTTGAGCTCCAGACATTGAGTCCTCTGCCTGGTGTTGTGTTTCTCTGGTGTGCCTGGCTGCCTTTGCTGCGTGCTTCTATACAGCAACAGCAGACGCTCCACTTGATGGACAACGGATGCCAGCGGTGCCCTTATAAGGCTCGTCCAATGGGAGGCTCCGAGAGGGGAGCTGCACCGGCATCATATCACTTCCTCCCACTCTCGCAATCTCGCTCCCTCTCCAATCCCTTTTATTTTGGTTTGGCCGTGTCCATATATAGAAACGGAAGTCTGGGGAACGCGGGGTTTTTTGTTACGCAGACACCTCCTCCCGTTCCTCCACCACTATCCTCCATCCTCCTCCTCCTCCATCCTCCTCCTCCTCCTCCTCCTCCTCCTCCTCCTCCTCCTCCTCCTCCTCCTCTCCATCCTCCCCTCCTCCTCCTCCTCCTCCTTCCTCCTCCTCCTCCTCCTTCCTCCTCCTCCTCCATCCTCCACTCTCCTCCTCCTCCTCCTCTCTCCTCCCATCCTCCTCTCCTCCTCCTCCTCCTCCATCTCTCCTCCTCCTCCTCCTCCTCCTCCTCTCCCTCCTCCTCCTCCTCCTCCATCCTCCTCCTCCTCCACCGGCTCCCTCTCCTCCGCCTCCCATCCTCCTCCTACTCCCCCTCCCTCTTCCTCCTGCTCCCATCCTCCTCCTACTCCCCCCCCCTCTCCTCCAGCGGGGCTCAGCCATTGGTCTATTGTTAGAGCCGCACAGTGGGCGGCGTGCGCGTCCCTCACAGGGCTGCCGGGGCTCCCACATCACCGTGGGGGTGTGTGATGAGATAATAAAGGAGGGGGGAGAGGGTGAGGGAGAGGGTGTGTGTGTGTGTGTGTGGGGGGGGGGGGGGAGACACTAGCTTCTGCAGCCGCTGAACCGTTAGGATGCTGAGAGAGAGAGAGAGAGAGAGAGAGAGAGAGAGAGAGAGAGAGAGAGAGAGAGAGAGAGAGAGAGAGAGAGAGAGAGAGAGAGAGAGAGAGAGAGAGAGAGAGAGAGAGAGAGAGAGAGAGAGAGAGAGAGAGAGAGAGAGAGAGAGAGAGACGACAGCAAGAGAGAGAGAGAGAGAGAGAGAGAGAGAGAGAGAGAGAGAGCGAGAGAGAGAGAGAGAGAGAGAGAGAGAGAGAGAGAGAGAGAGAGAGAGAACGACAGCAAGAGAGAGAGAGAGAGAGAGAGAGAGAGAGAGAACGACAGCAAGAGAGAGAGAGAGAGAGAGAGAGAGAGAGAGAGAGAGAGGAGAGAGAGAGAGCGAGAGCGAGAGAGAGAGAGAGAGAAAGAGAGAGAGAGCGAAAGAGAGAGAACGACAGCAAGAGAGAGAGAGAGAGAGAGAGAGACGGAGAGATGGGGAGACAGGGAGACTTCACTTGAAGTCCATCCAATCTTTCATTGCACCAGAATCTCTTTATATATATTTTGTGCCTTTTCGTTTTTTTATGCATTATGTACAGGCTAAAGATAGCAGGGCTGCCTTGTAACACAGCATCGCTACACGGCTGTGAATGTCTTCGTTTTAAGAACAGTGGTGGGTTGATCCGCCAAGCTGCCTTCACTGCAGCAGAATTAATTCGATTTGATTCTAACTAAAGCGACAATTTGTCCCGTAAACACGTTTGGCATGTGTGGGTGCTCTCGTGTAGAGTGTGTGATCATCACAGGCAACAATTAAAGTCTTTGCTCGTGGTCCCAGCGCAGAATAAAGTGGCAGAACTGGGTTATGTGCTTCGCTCGAGGCTACGCATATATCCAGTAAGGTATGCCAGCTATGATCACAATGCTACAAGGCATTCTTTCTAGGATGAACAAGAAGCTATACTACACGCGCACACACACACAAACACGCACGCACGCACGTGCGCACACACTGCACACCTAGGGTTGATTTTTAATATCTTCTTCTTGAAAAGTGAAACCAATTGCTGAGTCGCTTCGAACAGCAAGGCGAGAATATGCCTTGTGTTGAAATGATTGCCCTGAAGAAAAGGCTGGAATAGAATCACATCAAAACAGCTCCAGGGAGCGAGTACAACAGGCTCGTTGACCAGGAGATTAACTAGAGTTTGGCCAATGCTAATGGTAAAATGGAGATGGAGCGCTATGTCATATAATGTTTCCCTGGAGGAGGCATTAACGAGAATGAATTGTGTGGAATGCATTAAAAAATTATAACGCAACACCCGAGAAAACCACATTATAATGGGAATTTTAACGGGATGGGATTATGCATCTCCCCCTTGCTCCGAATCTGCTTTTCAGATTTCTCGCGGCGATGGCTTTTGGCAGGGAGCTCCTCGAGTGCATTCACGTGGGGAGCAGGTGAAGGCCTTGCTCCCGGTGCAGCTCCTGAACAGACGCTTCTTCGGGTTTGATTAACATGTGCTGGGGCACGATTTAATCATACTAAAAAAAAAGTTATTCATTTGAATTACTAGCGTTCTATAATTGGCGATACTTCTAGACGATAGATAAGTGCTTTGAGAAAGCCTTGCACATAATGTAATGACGTAATAACTTTGACGCCATAGAATATAACAAGTATATTGATGGGGAGTGTTTATTTGCGTGACTCAATATATCACCTCTCAGAGATTAAGAGTGATATCCATTCAAAGCAAAAAAAACTCCAAAATGACATCATCCGCCAAATTGAACCTCTGCTTAATTGAACCTCTGCTTAATTGCACCCCTCTCCCCAGCTCTCTACCCTCTGCCCTACCCCTACACCCCTCAGACCCCCGCTGGATCCCACCAGGGTCAACGTGACAACAACCAGTCAGAACGGGAGACGTCGGGCCCCTGGCTGTCCATCTTACTGGGGTGAGACGGGCGTGAGACTGTTGAGTTGCTGGGGATGAGCCTGGAGTGTCTCTATGGTTGACAGCCCGGCCCTGCCTCACTGGGACAGACCATTCAGGGGTCAAAGGTGTCGCTGGGAAGCTTTTATGTACACAATTTGTGTTCTGTAACATAGTTGGGCTTGGCAGAGTTCTCTCCGCCAGTTGTCCGTTTTTTTATGTAAAAACGGAGCTGATGAATCATCCACGATTAATTTGTGACGCGCGTACGAAGCCGAGCTCCACCGTTTGCCCTTTTAGCGATGGTAAATAAATAGAGAGAAAATTAGCAGCGAGGGCCAAATGTCAACATCACCGCAGACGCAGAGAGAGAAAAACCTAAAGCGTGCCGTGCCACACGCCACTGGGGAACACTGGCATTCTCTGGTCCCCGTGTCACGTTTTTCGGCCCATCGAGCGTGACGACAAAACAGACGCTTACTGCGCTGGGTCGGGTCCCGTTATTCATACGGAGCGTGTTTCTGTTGAGGGCCAACCAGGAAAGTGCAAACAGACTGCATTGATAAGGCACTTTTCAAACCAGTGGCCACTCAAAGCGCTTTACAATATTGCCTCACATTCACCCGTTTATGCACACATTCACAGCGGTGTCAGTCATGTAAAAGGCAACAGCCAGCTCGTCACGAGCAGTTAGGGTGAGGTGCCCTGCTCAGGTACACCTTGACACTCGGGCTTGGGGTAGCTGGGGATCGAACTAGCAACCTTCTGGTTACCAGCCACCCAGTTCTACCTTCTGAGCAACATGCCCACCCCCGTACCGTACAACAGACAGGGCTGCCAAACGAACACCGAGCGGCTGATGGATTGAGCCTCAGGCGGGTCGACAAAAAATCGGTGTGTTGATGTGTCTTCAGAGTCGCTCAGTGGGGGGGGGGGGGGATTGATTGTAGGTGAGATAACGAGGTGGGCGTGTCGGCTAATACTCATACCGCTGAGCAGTGCGGTGGTGGCGGCGGGTGGCCGCCATTAACCCCGGCCGCTGAGTCACTCTGCGGCCGCGAGGTGATGTCCGTGGATTGAATCATCAGCGGCCACGCATGGCGGGGTGGGAAACACGGCTAATGTGTTTTAACAAAGCCCAGAGCAGGAGGGGGGGCGGAGGGGTGGGAGGACGGAGAAGAGAGAGACGTTTGGAAAACCCAAAACGAAAAGGGAGCAAAACGGAGGTAACTAAATAAACAGGACTCTGCAGGACACTAATCACCCTAACCACACGTACACACACAAAGACACACACTTCATGGACTTGTTTCTCGCCTCTAGTAGTACCCCCCCCCCGCCCCCCCCGGCCCATCCAGTTCCAACACATGTCTGTCATTCTCAGACTACTCATGTCGTTCTCTAAAGAGCGGGTGATAGAAGGGCATCGAAGCAGCACTGACGCGCTGCCATCACGCGCTCCCTGCGGTCATGTGACCACTGGAGTCCCTTAATGACTTAATGAGCGTAGTCTGAGTACAAACGCTCTTTGGGGTCGACGGACCCCCCCTAATGACCGCAGGCAGCCCAAAGCTCATCCGCCACGGCTCCACGGAGACACAGGGCGGAGGCAGCCTGCCAGCCTGAACTAGAGATGTCCCGATACCATTTTCTCCTTCCCGACACTGATTCCTGAACTTGGGTATCGGCCGATACCGAGTATATTTCGATGCAGCATCTAGCTGCAACTACTAATAGCACTTGTTTTTAGTGAAGGGTTCTCTTACAATGACGGCGATGTATAGTCGGTTCACTTACTGTCGACAAATACTGTTTTCAGAACTAGATATACTGATTTATAAACTATATTATAATAATGCATTTGTATTCTTGTAAGCGTGAGCATCCATGTTTTTCCAATAGTGGTATCGGTATCGGAACAACTCTATCCTGAACTAGAGGATTCTGGTAAAGTATGTAGAGTATCACGGAAGTAAGTAGGTTAGCGCTGGTAGAAAGTTGGAAAATGAGCGTTCCTGAATCCCGTTATTTCGCTCTTATCCGATATTTTGTAGTCAAAACTGTGAGGGGCTGCTATACTGGACAATAATGCACAGTTCCTTCACAGGCGCAGTTGCCCGTTCGAATGCTAGCAAATGGTTGGACGTAAATAGTGCATCAAATATTAGCTCTTGGTTTTTTCGATTATTTGGTACGATAGGAAAAAAAGACTTGATCAACGGAGATATAGGTCGGAAGCAGACACGACAAGTTTGAGTGGTGAGAGACAGATGATGGTGAGGTAGCATTGGATGAGCTGTGTAAGGAAGTAAGGTGAGGGGGGTCGATTGTGTGAGCGTGGACCGCTATGAATGGTACCTGACTGCTAAATTACCAGTTATGGGGAAGTCTGTTTTGGCTCTGCATCCCGTTACAGGTAGGTCATCAGCTGAATTCACTCATGCCTTTCACACACACACACACACACACACACACACACACACACACACACACACACATACACACACACACACACACACACACACACACACACACACACACACACACACACACACACACACAGGCGGGCCAACTATAGACTACGTTACGCTAGTCTAGGCTACTTGTGTAATTCCCCCTCCAGCCCACTAGGGGCAGCTACGGCCACTACTGGGACTCACCAATATCCTTAGAGCCTTGACTTTCGCTCGCCATCTCGCCCATCCGCACCAGAGCGTCGAAGTAGCCCTTTGCAGCGAATGTCACACCTGGAAACATGAAGGCATTGGGGCGTCAGATCAAGGGCGGTGTCGGGCGTGGTGGTGCAGCCGAGAACAGGGGTACCATCCTCTGTCCAGGCCGCCTCCCACTCTCCCCCCCCAGTCCCCCCTCTCCCCCTTCACCCCCAGTGAGGGCGGGGGAACGTGGGAGAAAGGGAACGGG
The DNA here is from genome assembly GCA_900291075.1 of Melanogrammus aeglefinus. Taxonomy (NCBI): domain Eukaryota; kingdom Metazoa; phylum Chordata; class Actinopteri; order Gadiformes; family Gadidae; genus Melanogrammus; species Melanogrammus aeglefinus. The sequence continues at coordinate 61,515 of OLKM01000502.1, read as the reverse complement.
GGAGGCGGGGGAGTAGCGTCTGAGAGCTATAGGTGTGCAGACTGAGAAGGAAACGGGGGAGGAAACAAAACGAGGACCAGAGACAAGCCAAGGGTGGGCAACAGAGTCTGAGAGGAAGCAGCGTAGAGTGCTGATTGGACAGTGGACGGCCTGGACCAATAGGAGGAAGCAATAAAAGGATAGCGATTAACAAAGGGTGTGTGTGCTGCTTGCATGTGCAAATGTGTGTGTGTGTGTGTGTGTGTGTGTGTGTGTGTGTGTGTGTGTGTGTGTGTGTGTGTGTGTGTGTGTGTGTGTGTGCGTGTCTTTGTGTGTGTGTGTGTGTGTGTGTGTGTGTGTGTGTGTGTGTGTGTGTGTGTGTGTGTGTGTGTGTGTGTGTGTGTGTGTGTGTGTGTGTGTGTGTGTGTGTGGAAGCAGGAGTCATCACACTAACTTTTTATCACGTGATCCTTATGCTAACATATGGGGCAATATAATACTCATCTGGGCTCTGGAGTGCCTCCACCTCGGTTGCGGAGGTGCTAAAAAGAATACTCTGGATTTGCGTAATTGGCGAGAGAGGGCGGGACATTCAGTGACAGTTTCAGAGAGAGAGAGGGCGGGTCTTATTGTTACCTGTGTTAAGAGTAGAGCGAGAGGGCGGGACATTGCTTTACATGGGCTCAGAGGAGAGAGAGAGAGAGAGGAAGTGACTTCAAATATCTGTTTCCTGTTACGTTTGAAAAGTGCTTCGTCAAATGATTCATCGCATAACCCCCTAACCCCGGGAACTGTTAGTTGGCGTCACGGTATCGCCCACAGAAGCTCTTCAGTGCCTAGAGAAGACAGACAGCATGGCAGCTGTGCATCGCGCTGAGCTCAGCGGAACGCCGTCAATATGTCACCGTGCTACGCGTGCTCTGTCAGGAGGGAGGGTAGAGGGCAGGGAGGGAGGGAGGGTAGGGGGGATGGGGGAGGCCAGGGGGGAGCTGTGGAGTCCACTGCCCCTGGGGTGAGGGAGGTCAAGCCAACTGCCACACATGCAGCTAGCGTCGTGAGACCCGACATGATATTCATGTTCGCGTTTCTGCGATGAATATCAGTCTGGACTTGGCTGGGCAGCCATCAGTTTACAAATATGGCCTCAGCCTTTACGTTGTCTTGGCTGTTGTCGAATATGTATTTGGGATAAAGCTGTAACATATTCATATCTGAGCAAAGCCTTCCGTGCAGATTTTCAGATTAACATCGTTATTCAGGCTGTTTTTCCGTAGATTGCGGCGGCAATCCTCCCCTGAGTGCTGATTGGTCCATGCATCATTTTGAGAGCGAAAGAGCGAGAGAGATAAAAACACAAAATTAAGCCACGGCATTTAATTGTCATGGAGCAGGACACCACAAATCCTCGTCCCCTAATGTCTTCAGAACGGGGGAGTCTGTGCCAGGCCCGGGGCGAAATCCTCCCCTCTCCTTTAGAAGATTGCGGCTCTGGCGGAACGACTGTATCATCATCTGATGATCGTCTAAAGTCCACACAGTAACTCTGGGTCACACACCAGACCGGAGACCATTGAGAGATCCTGAATTGGCAGCAGCTGATCCTGGGTCAGGGTTAAACCCACGGAGGGATACAGGGAGTGGAGGGTTGGCAAGAGGGAGAGGAGGAAGGGGCTTTGAGGGGAAGCCTCTGAGCCTCTTCCACACTGTGTGTGTGTGTGTGTGTGTGTGTGTGTGTGTGTGTGTGTGTGTGTGTGTGTGTGTGTGTGTGTGTGTGTGTGTGTGTGTGTGTGTGTGTGTGTGCGCGCACGCGCGCGTGTGTGTGTGTGTGTGTGTGTGTGTGTGTGTGTGTGTGTGTGTGTGTGTGTGTGTCTGTGTGTCTTTCTGTGCATCGTATAGCGATACAGATCAACGTAAAAGAAGGCACGGTAGCATTCTCATCATGGCTGGTTCTTGACGTGTAGTCTTCATGTAAAGGTACAGACTATACAAAAGGTTAATGCAAAGAAAAGGTGCCACAACCTAAACGCACATAGCTCTCCTGCCGAGGTAAGCTGCAGATTAACAATACCCTCGCTCTACATCATCCAACAACTAGTTACTGTCGAACCCCGCCGCTCTCAGCGCGCCTGGAGTCTCGCCACCATTGCATTATCTGTCGGAGAGGAGACAGTTTGACTCTCAGAGATGTGCCCATCAACCCCTGCCCGGTGGCTGTCATTAAAACCCTTCCTCCTGGTTTTTTCCAGAAGTTTCCAGGCTCCGGTGTCATCCCCCCCCCACCGGAAGTTTTAATTAGGAGATGTCACCACCCGGAGGAGTTAAGGTATCTGGATAATAAAATATATCCAAATCCAGCCGCAGGACTTCTGGACCTTGACCAAAACCAAGTGTCCATCCAGCAGGAGGAAGCGACACCTCTTACCCGAATGTGCAGACGGATGAGAGGAGAGAGCGGGTGCCCAGATATGGCTCTGTCAGCTGCCCGGCGGTGATGTATAGCACCTCCTCAGACCAGGTGCAGTATCTCCACCGAGGGGCTGGGGCGGGCATAGATCACCTGGGCGCGGATCAATCAATCACACCGCCCAGCTAGAAGTGTCGCAGTGCTATTTTTAACACATATATATTATATCAAACGAAAACCAGGCTTCCTTGAAGCAACGGTCTGAGGCTGCCCCTAACCAGCGACTCCGCGCAAATCCATGCGTGATTATACCCTGTGAGTCAGAGGGCGCGTCAAATCCCCCCCGTCCCGAGCCTCAATCCTTCCCGCTGGTTTTACATACAAATGATAAGGCACCTGCGATGCCAGAGGCGATAACGGGAAATTACATCTGAGCCCACCCAAAAAAAACAAAACATCAAATGCATAAAACGAGCCAGCAAGAGCTACAAGCTGATGCCTGACTGGGTTCTGAGTGACAGCCCTGATGTCGTTCGCTGCTCTGGGGAGAGTGAGGCTTCAATGGGAGCGACGAACAAAATGTCCGCCACCCATCCTCCTGCTCTTCTTCCCGTCCCGCTGGATTCACAGGCCCAGCCTCCTTCCTGAACTCCCTCCATCCCCCCCCCCCCCCCCCCCACCTTCCCAGTCTTGTCCTGGATCCCAGCTCCAGCCGTTCCCTTTACCCAGGCCCCGGTGGGGGCTGCTGATCATTTTCTAATTCTCCCAGCTCTCCTTGCTCCACTTTTAAATGGCCTACTCTCCGCCCAGCCGCAGCAGCAGCACCGCCACCTCCACCACCGCCGCCGCCACCACCACCACCGCCGCCATCACGGCTCAGCCTCCCTGAAGACCCCTGCTCTGTCTTTTGTCTCGTGTCCTCTCAACCTGACCCCATTTCGCCGTCCTCCCCTTAAAGAGAGACTGCGCCGTCCGACGCGCCGTTTTCTCTCTCACCTGTACACCCAACGTAGGGAGACGCAAAACAGACACAGAAACAAACCTGCATGACGCCACCGGTTCACAAAGTACCACGGGAGAGAAAAAGGTGATGCAGAGGACTCGGGGAAAGGGGTGTGGTCTGTGTTGTTTGTGAGTGAGTGACTCCGATGAGGGGTGAGGGAAGAGGAGTGGAAGAGGGAGGGGAGGGGGAGACGGAGACATCCGCACAGTAAACACAGGAAACACCGAACAACACGGTAGACGTGGATGAGACGGGAAGAACAGCGACGACATCGTTAGGGGGACACGGAACAGGCAGTCGGTCCCATGAGAGAGAGAGAGAGAGAGAGAGAGAGAGAGAGAGAGAGAGAGAGAGAGAGAGAAGAGAGAGAGGAGAGAGAGAGAGAGAGAGAGAGAGAGAGAGAGAGAGGAGAGAGAGAGAGGATGAGAGAGAGAGAGAGAGAGAGAGAGAGAAGGAGAGACAGAGAGAGAGAGAGACAGAGAGAGAGAGAGAGAGAGAGAGAGAGAGAGAGAGAGAGGAGAGAGAGAGAGAGAGAGAGAGAGAGAGAGAGAGAGAGAGAGAGAGAGAGAGAGAGAGAGAGAGAGAGAGAGAGAGAGAGAGAGAGAGAGAGAGAGAGAGAGAGAGAGAGACAGAGAGACAGAGAGACAGAGAGAGAGAAAGAGAGAGAGATGGGGTGGAGGTTGGTGGTGTACTCACTGGAGAGTGCCTTCTCGTAGCTCTTCCCCATGGCGATGAAGTTGCGCAGGCATGGGTTGAACTGCTCCATGATGGACTGCAAGAGAGACACAAGCACCGGGTTTAATAATATCGGCGGCTAGGTAGGTCAATGGCGAGTTAGCGAGTTAGCTGAAGGCTAACGCTAACGCTGTGCCCGCCACACATACACACACACACACACACACACGCCGACACAAGTACCAGAGAGAAGTTGGGGTACAGAGCGAGCAATCCTTTACGGGGGCGCACACACAGACTCATCCATCTCCGAAGACCACTAACACGAAAAGGAGAGGGAAAAGAGAGAGGGACGAGAGAGAAGGAGGGCGAGAGAGGGAGGAAGTGAAAGAGAGAGAGAGAGAGAGTGCAAACTCTGTGGTAGCGTCTGCGCCCCAGTAACGCCCCCCCCACCGCCCCCTTTCCGCCGTCCCCCCCACCAGACCACACTGCTAGTGCTAATTGCTTTCTCCTCCACATCAACAACCCAACTCCAGGTGAATAATCGCCTTTTCATTTTATTACAGGGGAGAAAATTATAACCTAATTTCCTAAGTTGTGTGTGTGGGCACATGCACACATTGGGCCGATGTTATGAAAATAAAGTAGGAAAAAAGGAACAGAGTTTTATTAGAGTGGGGAATAGGAGACTGGAGGGACGGAAAACGCAGGATAATGATACAGAGAGGCTCCACATCAGGGGGGGGGGGGGGGGGTGAATCAGTGGTCAGGGTCTGGAGGTACACCGCGCCCCACCGCGCTCCACCGCGCTCCACCGCGCTCCACCGCGCTCCACCGTGCTCCACCGTGCTCCTTTCACCGACAAACACCATGGAAGCTTCCGGCAGCCTTTCAATCATTATGCCTCTCTGACGCGCGGACACACACACACACACACACACGCACACACAGACACACACACACACACACACACACACACACACACACACACACACACACACGCACACACACACACACACAGAGACGCACACACGCACACACACGCGCACACCCACACACACACGCCCCCCCACACACACCCACACGCACACACACACACACACACGCACACACACACACACACACACACACACACA
>OLKM01000502.1:41893-55225 GCA_900291075.1 Melanogrammus aeglefinus | reverse complement strand
AGAGGGGGAGAGAGAGAGAGAGAGAGAGAGAGAGAGAGAGAGAGAGAGAGAGAGAGAGAGAGAGAGAGAGAGAGAGAGAGAGAGAGAGGAGGCGGAAGAGAGGAGACAGGAGAGAGAGAGAGTAGAAGTGAAAGCATAATGAGGCACGGTGACAACACAGGAACAGAAAAGGGGGGTACGCGGGGAGCCCGAGCGGGACACGAGGACATTCGGAGCGAGAGAGGGCAGCTAAAAATAAGCAGAGGGGACAGGTTCTTGGTGTGGTGTGATGGGGTGCGTGTCTGCCGCGCGAAAAACTAGCCCCTCCTCCCCGGCGCCGCAGGACCGAACGCCGCCGCGCCGGGCCTTCTGTCGCCGGAACGGGCACCTTGAACACCGTGACGGCGGCGGTGCCAGGAGGAAGTGCCATCCCGAAAAAAAAAGTGCATGAGGAGAGGTGAACATCTGTGGGTGTGGGCGGTGTGAACAACCCAAATATTAGAGCTCTTCACGGGGGGAACTCTGCCCTCCGCGGGCGGGGGCGGCGAGTAGAACAGCGGTGAGTAGTACAAAGCGCTACACGATATTGCCTCACATTCACCCATTCACACAGCGACAGCGGCTTCAGCCATGGAGGGCTCAGGGACACCCCGACACACACAAAGCCGGGGATGGAACCAGCAACCTTACGGCTACCAGCCATCCCCGTTCTACCTCCTGAACTACATGCCACCTGTCAGGGTGGCAGCGCCGCCGCTGCCATGGCGATTGAACGCTCGAGCTGAAACACACACACACACACACACACACACACACACACACACACACACATGCACACACACACACCGACACACATACACGTGGTGTAAGGATCAAGTGGTGCATGGGCGTGTGACACATCCACGGGAGGACAAACATTCACTACTCAGTACGATTCGACGAGGCTTTTGTCTTCCCTCTAAACTAGCTGGCTGCTGGCTGCTCTTCCAAAGCCTTTCCACACGGTTGAAACCATTCCCTGACAGAAGAAAGGCAAAGGAACAACGGGGGGTTGAGTGAGAGATAAATATAGATCGGAGACACCGCCCCTATTTCATCTATGAAGCAGCTCGTACATGTAATCATCATAGCAGCAGTTTGGGGGGAAGGGGGGGAGGTTGTGATGTATTGTGTGTGTCTATACATGTGCGCGTGCGTTCGCAGATGTATACACATCGGCCATCGGTTTAAGAGAAGAGCGGGGGGAAAATGGGAAAAGACAAACGGCGCAACGTGTGTTGCTTGGCCCTTTTCACGTTAAGGGCAAAAGGGGGTTGTTGTGTTGTTGTTCTGAATGGAGTGAGGTCAAGGGAGGAGACAACGCCGTCGGTCAGGTTGTAATGCCTCTGATGAGGAGAAAAGCTGACTGTGAACCAAGGCGGGATGTGCAGGTGACATCCAAAAAAAACCTTGAAGAGAGAGTTGGTAACAAAATGCGCACTGACCACGTTTTCGGCTAAGCATTGAAGCATGATTGTTGTGTAACTTGTGTCACAAACAAGTGTTATAGCTAAAACACCAGCTGTCCTCAGCTGACGATGACAACCTTTTGGGATGTAATCTAAAATTGGAATTTGAAATATATTACAAATGGTAATCTTAGATAACACACCGTTGGCCTCATAGCATATATTGTCAAAGTCATATTTTGGCCAAATTGCGATACCTAACCTTACTCTATTCTCCTAATGCTGCTGATTCACTGTGCCTCATTGGCTATAACCTAAGCAAATCAGAATGCTTTTTACATTCTATAATCACCATCTGCCTAGGTCACTTTATGTCGCATTTTTGAGTACAAGATGAATCTTAAAATAGGACTTGGTCAATTATGCTATGAGGCTAACGATATTCGAAATGTATGTTTAATTTATAAAGTTGTTCTCATGTTCTCAATTTCTCATGTATAAAGTTCAACAAAACAGTTATTCTGGTACTGCATACCATTTTTGGCAAAGACCACATGCGATCAATGTCAAGGTGAGCAGAAACCAGCTAGAGGCCTCATTTGGAGGTAATGAGGTGAGTAACGCGATGCGATTGGCTGACGCAGGTCCCACAGGTCTGTCTGGTCCACCAGATTCCTCCGGTGCAGCGGCACTGAAGAGGCAGCTGTCAGGGCCAGCAGTACCAGAGCTGTGCGAGTGAAGACAAAAATACGCACCAAGCGCACGTGCGCCATGTACGGAAAGATTTCCAATCCAAAAATCAGTTAAATCGGTTGGCTTTGCATCGGGATTATACACCGCTATGCTGTTAAAGGAATGTCCTAAAACGAAATACAGACTCGTCAATATGCATAGGAGTCCACTACTAGACCGCCATAGGCTAATAGTTGATAAATAAAAAATACGAAGGATCAGCCTCTGGTAGGCTACACCACTCCATTCTCAATGTGCACGATGACTGTGCACAATTCAAATCGTACCCCTCAATCCCCCCCCCCCCCCTTTCAACATGTTGATCACGCACATCAAGGAATTAATTAAGGAGGATCATAAACATTAGCCCGACCTGCTGTGCTAATCGGATCCACAGCCAATCGGCTAAGGGCTCTCGTTGAGAAACCGAATTACAATTCACATGAATAAAAGGCAGCGTTGGTGCAGAAGAAATAAGGAGGGATTAGCCCACACTGCACACCGCGCACTTTGTTTTCATCCGGCAGCAACCTCACCCAATTAAGGGTCCAAACTCTGCCTAAATACATAATTACCCTCTTCACAAAAAACGGTGGATTCTTATTCTCGGCACAAACCCAAACACATCGCGTCTCGGTCCATGTAATAAGCGAAACTCACACAGACGATGGTTTGCCCATTAAACCCCCGGGATTCACCCTCGATGACGTCTGTGTCAGCATGCAGACGCCCAAAATCACCGCCAGTGCAGTTTCTAGAAGTTGCCATGGGCTTGGCCCATTTCTTGAAAAACTATATTCAGAGTTAATTCATAAGTGATGGTGGTTACATAACGGGCAAATCATCGACCGGACGGGAGCTGTGAATGTGCTGCAGAACATCGAAAAACCCGCTGCTGCGGTATGTTCCCTGGAGGAGCGGTCTGGGCAGTGGGCATGCGCATAAGCCCACACACGCAGTAAGGACTATGCGCTCCGAGCGCAGGGAGGAACACGCCGTCCCTCCTTTCTCCGTGCGTGCGCGGGGAGGAACACGCCGTCCATTCTGTCTCCGCGCTTCGAGCTGTCAGTATGGACAGCGTTTGAAATATTTAGCGTCAAACGCGAGCGAAAAGGGATCTGCCTCTTTACGGAACATCCCCCAGCCTTGTGTTTAACTCCACGTCCAGTTTAACAGGATGTTCAGTTGAGAGGCCGAGATGTAGAGTGCATAACGTTCAACATATACATAGAGAGTGATTATTCTAAAAAAAAAAACAGTGTGTTGGCATTTGATTAATGGCTTGATGCTCCTGCATGCTCCTGTATTTTTCAAAGTTACCGTGACATGATATGAGGTGAAAGGAGTTTGTTTTTTTAAGACTGCGTGCCATTACCATGCAACTGGTAAAAGTTGCATGGTAAATGTTCTTTACTTAGATTGGCTGAAAAAAGATCCAGAGAAAATAATTATTTTAAGGTACGTTGCAACAAAATGAAAACATAGCACGCTGTGGTGTGTTTATTGAATAGTAGGCCTACACACGAGCGATTAATTGATGTGTGCGTCAATGCAAATGGATACCAAGGTTTTTAGTGAAACAAAGATAACCCCTGTAGTAAACATTTACAATAAGAAACGGTGATGTTTGAAGACTCCTAGCGGTAGTCCGTTTTGCCCGGTTTATATCCCCGCTAATCGGTAAAGAGGGAGAAGTGAATACCGTAATGTTCGTAAAAGAGGCCCCTGTGATTTCAAAATAAGACGCAAACAAGCAATAATTACAGTAGTGTACAGTGTGCAAACCTCCCATGCTGTTTCTCAGGAAACATTACCGTGAATCAAGATTGTCTTTTCATTTGTAGGCCTATGTGTAAATAATTGAGTGTGCATTATGACCGACAATGGATGTGTGATGTATCATGCAGATGAGGCAACGACATTATACACATAAATACTAAATAAATAATTTCCAGTTTTGAATCACAGTCACAGAGGGGCGGGCCCTCTCTCTCTTCAGAAGAACTCAGCCGTGGCCGCATGCGGTCGTCCTAGATTTGAGCTCGGCTTAACTCGCTTCCGACCGCCCGGGTAAAATATTTATCTCGGAGCACTATCGGGAAATACAGCAGGCAGGCAGGAGGATGTTCACCTGTACTCCTCACCCCTAACTGTAACGGACGGCGGGAGTACCGAGCGAATTACGGAGAGGCGAGGAAGGAGGAGAGGAATCGGGAGTGAACCAATAGATCCATCACACAAACACGGCGACGTGCCCGCGGGCTCTGCGGGGACCAGGCTGCCGGGTGGCTGATGTGGACCTGCGGAGCACAGAGGTTACACGAGCCGTTACCCATAAAACGCAGACAGAGAGGATCGTTCACAAAAAGGCATCATTACTCCTCGAGTTTTTCACCGTTTGCACAATGTTCGTTTGATCGACTTTGTGACAGTCGGACTCGGACCGGACGTTCTGGGCACCGGCGGAGACGACTGAAATGAAACCAGACGTGGAATGAAAACAAGTGGCGATGGAGAACATTGTGACCTAGCTGGCACTGCCGGCGAAGATTGTGGGATGCAATGTTTATGTGTGTGTGTGTGTGTGTGTGTGTGTGTGTGTGTGTGTGTGTGTGTGTGTGTGTGTGTGTGTGTGTGTGTGTGTGTGTGTGTGTGTGTGTCTGGGTGTCTGGGTGTCTGGGTGTCTGGGTGTCTGTGTGCGCGTGTGTGCGCGTGTGTTTGTGACAGAATGCATGCATGCCTGTGTGTGTGTGTGTCTCTGGGTGTCTGTGCGTGCGCGTGTGTGCGCGTGTGTTTGTGACAGAATGCGTGCATGCCTGTGTGTGTGTGTGTGTGTGTGTGTGTGTGTGTGTGTGTGTGTGCGTGCGTGCGTGCGTGCGTGCGTGCGTGCGTGTGTGTGTGTGTGTGTGCATATAAGTAGAGCAAACTAAGTGCGCGAGGTGACTCAGAGAAGAGCCGCCACACTAACACCAGCAGGCCCGGCGCGTGGAGCGCAGTAAATCGTGGCTCGCGCCAGGTTGGGCCATGCGGCTCCATTAGAAGCTGCTGAGCTGGGGGGCAGCCTCCCTGCCAAAGCCCATTAACCGGCCGCGCCCTGGCCCCGGCCGTCCTGCTAGGCAGGCACAAAACAGAGCGGCCGCCGACCGCACGGAGCAGGAGCCCCTAAGTGACAGCTACACGTTCGGCGGGCGGAGTGCAACATTCCAGTCAACAATAGCAATGTCACCTCCGTCGAAATAACAACAGCCATGGTGGGCATTATACTATTATTATCTCCTGCTATAGGGTGTAACACTGTGGTCCCGGTGATGGAGGGAGGGAGGGGGGGGGGTAGGGAGGGAGGGAAGGGAGGGGAGGGAGGCAAGAAGAGAGAGGAGAGAGGAGAGAGAGAGAGAGAGAGAGAGAGAGGAGAGAGAGAGGAGAGGGAGGGAGGGAGGGAGGAGAGAGAGAGAGAGAGAGAGAGAGAGAGAGAGAGAGAGAGAGAGAGAGAGAGAGAGAGAGAGAGAGAGAGAGAGAGAGAGAGAGAGAGAGGCTGTAGAGAGGTCACTTCAGTTACACTGCCCTTTTTGCTATAAGCTGAACTGACTCCTATGTGTGTGTTGTCCTGGCCCCCAGGGACCGAGTCTCTCAGATCGCATAGAACGCAGAGCACTGGGCGGGGTTGACTCCCTCTCTGCCTTGGTGCCCCACCCTGCCTCTCCCCAGAGACGGGCCTTTACCTCCCCTGCAGTGTTTCTCATGCTCTCTCTCTCTCTCTCTCTCTCTTTATCTCCCCCATTCTCTCTCTCTCTCTCTCTCTCTCTCTCTCTCTCTCTCTCTCTCTCTCTCTCTCTCTCTCTCTCTCTCTCTCTCTCTCTCTCTCTCTCTCTCTCTCTCTCTCTCTCTCTCTCTCTCCCACTCTCTCTCCTCCTCTCTCTCTCCTCTCTCTCTCTCTCTCTCTCTCTCTCTCTCTCTCTCTCTCTCCTCTCTCTCTCTCTCTCTCTCTCTCTCTCTCTCTCTCTCTCTCTCTCTCTCTCTCTCTCTCTCTCTCTCTCTCTCTCTCTCTCTCTCTCTCTCTCTCTCTCTTCTGAGCGAGGTCAACAGGTTCGCCTCCCTGTCGACGGGGGTATGTTTACAGACCTCATAACGGGCTAACGTTTACCTCTTCATCTGGTGCCGTTGGGGTCGTGCGCAAGAGCTGCAGTTAAGTGAAGGTTAGGGAGATTAGGGTGTACACACAGACACGCTCATAAGCGCGGACACACGTCGCATGCACCTGCTCGGTCTCCACGCTGGCCGCAAGGAAACGACCCTTAAAGGCAAAACATTTGGGCTGAATTTGTCTTCAAGGTCACCCCTCCTGTTCTCATGGGTGAGTGTATGGTAGTGTGTGTGTGTGTGTGTGTGTGTGTGTGTGTGTGTGTGTGTGTGTGTGTGTGTGTGTGTGTGTGTGTGTGTGTGTGTGTGTGTGTGTGTGTGTGTGTGTGTGTGTGTGTGTGTGTGTGTGTGTCTGTGTGTGTCGGTGTGCGTCCGTGCGTGCGTGCGTGCGTGCATGTGTGTGTGTTGTCTGTCCCTCTTGTTGAATGAATTCCTTGGGTACATTGTGCTCAGATCTTTAAAGCAAAGCCATTAGGTTTAGTTGGACAACAGAGTTGAGCCGTCTGTGGAACGGAGACGTATTAGAGCTTTTACCGCATAATAAGTCAGTCACTCATCTCTCCTCCCCGTCCAAGGGGAAGTTAAACCTTGCTGTGAATCTAAATTCACAGAGTTACAGTCCTCAGCCAGCAGCACACTCGCGTTTTATGACTGGAACAACATACATTAAATCAGTAGAATAGTGTTGATGGTCATGAATACGTGGAGAGGTCCAATGTGGTTAGGGTACTCTAAATGACCAATGTGTTTTTTTGGAATAAGTCATTACATTCTGCTCGGAATATCAATGGGTGAATGTTTAATCCATGTTTCTACAGATCGACACCCAATTATTCATTGCTTTCAGAGGGACTGGTTCTAATGAATACATTAAGCGAGGATCCCTAACCCTTCGCAGGCTTCTCTCCTTCTCGCCATCTCGCCAAACCACTGTCCATTTTCAATCGTCACTGTGGCTACGTTTGAACTAATAGGTCATTTGATTCGATGCCATTCATTTTTTTGTTCCTTCCTGTGTGTTGCAGTCTTTTTCCCCCTCTGCCGTTGAGCTCATATCCCCACGCAGGCAAATAAATACAAGCCAACAACACATCCAGCCAGCCAGCCGGGGTAGCGCACTCTTACTCTGAAATCCACAGACGAGGTTGGAGTGTGTGTGTGTGTGTGTGTGTGTGTGTGTGTGTGTGTGTGTGTGTGTGTGTGTGTGTGTGTGTGTGTGTGTGTGTGTGTGTGTGTGTGTGTGTGTGTGTGTGTGTGTGTGTGTGTGTGTGTGTGTGCTTCCGCAGCCATATAAGGAGGTGCTGGTATTTCCCCTTTGCAGTCGATGAGCCTCTCATCATTCCCCTCACGTCCCTCCTGGTTGCCGAGAGGGAGGGAGGTGACGGAGGGACTCTCCTCTGCGTCGGAGCAGAGACGGCCATGATCATCACTTCCCAATGACGCATCAGAATCTGCACGCACGCACATACGCACACACACACACACACACACAACACACACACACAAAAACACACACACACACACACACACGACACACACACACACAACACACACACACACACACACACACACACAGAAAAACACAGACACACACACACGTACACACACAGACACAGACCCACACAAAAACATGTACACTGACAGACACACACACACACACACACACACACACACACACCTCTCCCCAGAGTATACACTTTAACACACATAGATATATGCTCTCCCTCACATTTTTGTGCAATGCTGTGTTGCTGGAGGAAAAATTAAACAATGAGACGAGAGAAGGGTTTTGGGCTTCAAACATGCTTCTGCAAAAAACGTAAATGCAATACTTGCAAACATGTAATGTTTTCAAAGGTGTTCCCGGTCAGGTTGCATATCATTTAACCATCGAGAAGCCGTCATGACCACAGGCGAGACAACGTGGCGTTAGAGCAGACGTTCTTCCAACTGTTCTCCCTTTGTTCTCGTGTGCCATCAGATCCCTTCGAAGCGGTACCTTTCCGTGACGTCAAGATCGCAACGCGAGGCTATTTGCTCATATTTGCTTTGAACATACATACAGCCATCAGTTTCGGTTGTGGAAAATACTATTGCTTATCAAAGATGCACAAAGACATCACTGCAGGTTGCAAACACAGTTGGAAACGTGCGTCTGCAAGCCCGACGTCACCACGACGTGAACTTTGGTTCCAGGTATGCAGCCCCACCTGTCCGGGGGGGGGGGAGAAGTCCCACATTCTCGGGCCCACGAATGCAGAGGAGTTAACGTGGCGCAAACCTCAAATTCTCAATCGTCAAACGCCTCATCTTTATTGTTGTTCTCCTTGTCATGACTTATTATCCTCACCCTCAAATTCTCAATCGTCAAACGCCTCATCTTTATTGTTGTTCTCCTTGTCATGACTTATTATCCTCGCTCTGGCGACTTTAAACTGGCGTACACCGCTCATCGCGAGTTAAACAACCGAGATGATGATGATGATGATGATGATGATGATGATGATGATGATGATGATGATGATGATGATGACGATGACGATGATGATGATGATGATGATGCGGTCGACCACGATAACGCTACAATTCACCACCCTCTCTCTCGGCCTAATCTGGAGGGGAAAGAGGAAATGGAACCTGCGGTTAAGCTGGAGAGCGAGAGAGAGACGGTTCGGCGGGCGGGTTCCAGGGGTAAAATGACAGAACCTCTCAATCCTGCAGAGGATCCCCTTCTGTCCCTGCAAGTGTTACGTCGCCACTCGGCCGCGCTTTCCAAATTAAATGTCACTCCAAACGCCTCCCGCGGAGGGACCAGACACTAATGAAACACACACACGGCGAGCTGCAATAACGGCAGCAGCGCCTCGGAGGTGGGTTGCGCGTGTTATTGAGCACGTGCGAGCGTGTATTTGCCGGAACGTTCCTTCTTACAAGAGTTGGGGCCGGCGCACTGTGAAGCTTGCCTCTCTACATCAAACTCTCCTCTCGACGGCTGCCAAGCGCCTGCTTCTCAGATGTACCCACTGCAGTGGCCGCTACAAAGACCACGACTTATCTGAGTTACCACACACACTGGCATGACCAAAAGAGCGTTGTGCGTGTGTCAAACCTCGGTACGGCTGCCACAGCAGGGCATGGAAGCACCCGGGGAGGGCTGTGGTACATTTGCTGATCCTCGATGGTTCCCGGGCTTCCTCGTACGCCAATTGAGCCTTCTGTTGAGAAGCCACGCTACACGCTTTTCAAACAACGTCAACAGAGTCTGCCTGTCTGCCCAAGAACTATTGAATTGGCCTACATGAAGATTCAAGCGAAATACATAACAATGCAAAAGCCCCGCGATGAACAAAGTCTAATTTCCAGATGGGCTCCGCACTAGAGAGGCATGTCGGGGCGATCAGGGCTGGGATCAGAGCTCTCAGCCCTTCTGAACACGAGAGCAACGGCATCCATATCAGAGCACAGAGCCAGCAGAGATGAAGAGGACTGGGAGACCAATCAAACAGACGGAGAGAGAGCGCAAGAGAGAGACAGAGAAACAGAGAGGGAGAAAGACCAAGAGAGAGAGAGAGAGAGAAAGAAAGAGAGAGACAGAGACAGAGACAGAGAGCGAGAGCGAGAGCGAGAGCGAGAGAGAGAGAGAGAGAGAGAGAAAGACCAAGAGAGAGCGAGAGAGACAGAGAGAGAGAGAGAGACGAGAGAAAGAGAGATAGAGACAGAGAGCGAGAGAGAGCGAGAGAAAGAGAGATAGAGACAGAGAGCGAGAGAGAGAGAGACAGAGAGCGTGAGAGAGAGCGAGAGAGAGGGAGCAAGAGAGAGACAGAGAGCAAGAGGCGAGAGAGAGAGCGGACAGAGAGCGTAAGAGAGAGAGAGAGAGAGAGAGAGAGAGAGAGAGAGAGAGAGAGAGAGAGAGAGAGAGAGACAGAGAGAGAGAGAGAGAGAGAGAGAGAGAGAGAGAGACAGAGAGCGCGAGAGAGAGAGACAAAGACAGACAGAGACAGAGAGTGTGTGTGTGTGTGTGTGTGTGTGTGCGCGATCTGTTGTATGCGCGCTGCGCAGCGCGCCGCGCGCGTGTGTGTGTGTGTGTGTGTGTGTGTGTGTGTGTGTGTGTGTGTGTGTGTGTGTGTGTGTGTGTGTGTGTGTGTGTGTGTGTGTGTGTGTGTGTGTGTGTGTGTGTGTGTGTGTGTGTGTGTGTGATGAAACAATCCCTCACACTTGAAAGACAAGCCGCACACAACGTTGACAGCTTGGCAATCCATGAGCCATCACAGATTCACCCTGGATGCCCTTACACTGCTCCCCCACTCGCCCCCTTCCCGTCCCATCGCCCCCTGCCTGCCATCTTTCCTAAAAAAGCGAAGAGAAGAATGGAAATAGCGCAATCCATGAGCCATCACAGATTCACCCTGGATGCCCTTACACTGCTCCCCCACTCGCCCCCTTCCCGTCCCATCGCCCCCTGCCTGCCATCTTTCCTAAAAAAGCGAGAGAAGAATGGAAATAGCGCACGGCAGGGACAGATCGTTCAGGTTACTCATGTGCCTCTCAGAGCGGCAGCGAACCTCCGCGCCAGAGACAGTTAATCACTCACGCATGTTGCGAACGTCCGCCAGGAGGGAGAGACGGAAAACAAGACCAATGATCCGGGGCTGGGGGAAAAAAAATGTGCCAGTCGCTTTTGCTCTCCCCCTCGTGCTTTTGACTCTTCAGCCACTGAGGCGGAGACAACCGACGTGGCGGTCCCCTGCAAAGCCAGGGAGGGAAGCGACTCTGTGGGGGATCGCGATGAGCTCCACTCCAGAGATGGCTGATGCTAGTATCGCCAGCGTGGCTTTGTGGTCCCACCTCCCGTTTTTCAATTTCTCTGGACAAAAGAATAATAATAAAAATGGCGACTTTGGGATGAATTTTCGGGACAGTATGATACAACCCTGCACACAAATCAATACAACAGCTGGTTTCTTCCGATAACATTTGGGTTGTTTGATGTTCATTGCTGTGGATAAATTGCAATCTTCAAGCTGCATGATCATGATGATGGTATTTGAGTAGCTCCTCCCAGCCCGCGGAGATGGGAGATGGGAATGAGATGATAATACTATTGGAGATGCTTCCCCATGGGACACAGCCCCCGACTCGAGGAGACGCACACTCACACACACCCACACAAACACACATTCAAAAGCACACGCACGCACAAAATCAAACACGCAAAAATAATAACAAAATTTAATCAACTTCCAAACGAAAGGCTCTTTTTAAGATAGAGTACACAAAAGAAACACTGAAATGCGATTCCACTTCTACTCAAACAAACAAGAGTCTCACATGAGCCGTTGTGTGTTTAGCTATGGCAACAACCTAGGGCCACAGTCCCTCCCCTCCGCCACGCTAGCGGGTCGCCTCCCCGTTACGTTTCCATGGGGAAATCTACCAACACAAGCCAACACATCTCGCTAGCCAGCCAGCCGGGGTAACGCGCTCTTACTCTGAAATCCACAGATGAGGCGTGCGCGTATGTGTGTGTGTGTGTGTGTGTGTGTGTGTGTGCGTGCGTGCGTGCGTGCGTGCGTGCGTGCGTGCGTGTGCGTGAGAGAGAGAGAGAGCGAGCAATCTACAGCAATCTACCATCTGCCACAGAGAGCTCCGGGAGAACCAACACACGCACACACACTCTGACACGCGCGCGCGTGCGACGTCGTGTGACTCGTGACATGCAGCCCACAGACGCCTAGCCATCCCGCGGTGACACCAGCGTCTTCTTGTGATGCGCCAGTCCGGTGACACATGACAGCAGCGCGTTCTGCATGTCATCGGCGGTCCCCCAGCAGGACCTCTACGTTACTCAGCAGCTTCTAAAGCAAGGAGGATGCTTACGTTCATCTGGTCATCAAGCGATCCGATGAAGAAAGAGGACACCCTTCACATGACAGCAGTGCTGTCAAGATACTGGGTTTTCTCACCTTGATACAATATTTTGAAAATAGATATTCAATATCGTTTTCGAAACCACGAATGAGCGAGTTCGCCGCATGGTTCAGGTAGAGCTGTTCCGCACTGTTTTAGGTACAAACCTAAAGCATATGTTGATTCATGCATCATTACATGTGTAAATACATTGCAACAAGGACTCTCATATTGAATATTTCACTTGCACAACCATCTTTCCTTTGGCACAAAGATAATACATTATAGCCCTTGCAGTCGTGGAGAGACATACTCTATATTTACTTTGGGTGTGTTATTTTTCCAAAAATAACACACCCAATGTAAAGAATAGTATGTCTCCACGACTATAACATGCAAACTTGGTACCAAAAAAAAAGATGGTTGTGCAAATATTTGGAACAAGATTGTCCTTGTTGCAGAGTATTTACACATGTCACAATAATGTATCAACCCTGGGCATAACCCTTCCCACGCATTCATTAAATGCTGTTTCGTACCGTTATGACATATCAAACACACACTCGTTCACATGTCGTGACACACACCCACGCACACACACACACAGCCCCCTGAGGAGATCCACACACACATATGCTGACACGCACACACAACACACACAGGCATGACAACATGTGCTTAATGGATAAAAGCGTCTGCTAAATGCCCTAAATGTAAATGTAATGTGTAATACAGTTTGGAGGAGCCAGCACAATCCTAACCACGCATTTAACGCTGCTCCGTACAGATTCAAGCACCTTGCAGGAGACATGACGCAGTCGGCAGAAGACGCAAGCCATGGCCTACCATGACCAGCGCCCAGCCGGTCACAGACCCAATGATCAGAGGCTTCCCCAATAACTAACTGTTGGTTTGATAAAGGTCCACTATCAATCCACGCTAATCTCCACAGGGCGGCACACAGAGGAAGGACCTCCACCTCCATGGGTATAGATAACCTCTCCCCCTCCCTCCCCCTCTCTCTCTCTCTCTCTCTCTCTCTCTCTCTCTCTCTCTCTCTCTCTCTCTCTCTCTCTCTCTCTCTCTCTCTCTCTCTCTAAACACACTTCCCACGATGTCGTGATCTGTC
>OLKM01000502.1:21100-39889 GCA_900291075.1 Melanogrammus aeglefinus | reverse complement strand
TCTCATCTCTCCTCTCTTCGTCTCTCTCTCTCTCTCTCTCCTCTCTCTCTCCTCTCTCTCTCTCTCTTCCCCCCCCCCCAATCATTCACAGTATCTGCAGCCTCCTCCCCGCTCCTCCACTCCCGCCTCCAGTGCACCTCCAGTGTATTCACACGACGGACCCTCATGGTCGGTTGAAGGACTTGAGTCATCGCGTTGTCTCTGAACGCGGAGGTGTGAGTGGGATCCGAGCCCACGGAGAAACGGTTCACAATATAGGCCTAACCATCGGGCTCTCGGGTGGTGAAATTGAAAAGCGACATTATTGTTCGGACGTGCTTGAAACGGCTTGAATTTGGTCAGCCATTTGTAGATATCAGCCCAGGCGTTGGCAGAAAGTGTGTCTGGATGGATTGCATGATGTTATTGATGTTGATATCGGAAACAAATGTGAACAGTTCTGATGGTTACATCTGTCTGTGGCTTCCAATACTTACTTGCGTCCCAGCTCACCTGTTACCGTTATTAATCTAACCTGACTGTCGTGTGTCGTCCATTATACGGTAGAGGTGCTTGGTAAGACAGTACGGCAGCGCCCTGTCCGCCCGACGCCTCCGCGGGGTCTCGTGTCCCCGCAGTGCGTCCCACCCCCTCCACGTTGGCCCCCTATCTTCACGAGACCCTGCCTGCCGCCTGCCAGACCCTTGATTCATTGAGCTGCTGTGACCGGCCCTCCAACGCTGCACTGGGGCCGGGGAAGGCTTTCGTTAGCGCTATAGGCCTAGTCATTTAGCTTCTATATTGAGCTGTAGGCCTTGCGTAGGCCTGTTCTACAATTTGTTTCCCGTAACTGGTAGGCTGTGTTAACATTTACTGTTTGTGTACATATATGTATTATATATATATATATAGAGAGAGAGAGAGAGAGAGAGAGAGAGAGAGAGAGAGAGAGAGAGAGAGAGAGAGAGAGAGAGAGAGAAGAGAGAGAGAGAGAGAGAGAGAGAGAGAGAGAGAGAGAGAGAGAGAGAGAGAGAGAGAGAGAGAGAGAGAGAGAGAGAGAGAGAGAGAGAGAGAGAGAGATCCCCAAGGTGAGCAGGGGGACAAAGTATTGGAAAGCGACAGACAGATATAACCAACAGAGACGTTTGTCTTTATACCATGTTGTTTTAATTTCTCTCCAGTCAGATATCTACATCAGAAATATCATGCATGATTCAGAAACACTTCATACAAATGGCTGGCCTGATCTGTTCACCACATCCAAGCTGTTTTTAGATGTTTATCAAATATATACATATATATTATGGTTTAAGGGTCAACGTTGACGGTTACGGTGTCAGGAAAAGTGGTTCGCCAACAAAGACAGCTTTGCATATTAATTGTACATATGCCCAAACTTGTATAGGCTTTCTAGCTTGCAGGATTTTTTAAGTTGAGCTGCACTGCCACCTCGTGGTGAATGATGGGCACTGCTTGAGTAATGCCAGTACTTTATGCAGTGGACAAGTCAAATAGAAGATCAGTTTATTGTTGATTATTCAAAAGAAATGGTACATTGTCAGCTCACGGTGAGAGAAAACCAGTTTCAAACGGTTTATGTCCCTCCGACTGAAGCAACAATTTAAAAAAATGTCTGACTGAAGACACACTTCGCTATTGTGCAGGCTTAGATATAAAATGTATACACGCATTGTTAGTGACCATAAGACCCTGAAGGCTTTGCACAGTAAACAGCAGAATCTTCCACAAATTACAAAGTTACCCTGTCGCCAGGCTGATGTGAGCACTCACAAGGTAGCGAGCTCTCAATGACAGTTAACGTGTACGAGTTGCGGATTGGATTCGTTAAGCCTATATGATAACAAGGATTACTGCTAGTGGTTAATACTTTAAACCAAGTGTAGAAGAGGTCTTCAAGACTGGGACTGATAGTCCAGAAGCTCTCCTCACCCAGGGGCCATGCCAGCATTTGTTTTATTGGGGTGGCACAGGGGGGGTTGGGCAGAATCATCGGGGGCCTAAATCTGAATAATATCTATATAGATATACAGTAGATATATAGAATATTGCAGTAGAATGTTGTATTAGAACAAAATAATGTTACTTTATATATATGAAAATTTATATATTAAAACAACGCTTTTTTCCAATAGAACATTCTACTATTTAGAATTCCGAACCTCATTGGACCAAATCATTAATTTATCGCAAATCAAGCAGCGATTGACAGCGGCCAATGGCTTTGGGCTTTGTCAGATTGACAGCACTCTAGCCCAATGGCGTTGGCAAGGCAATCCTATTTCTATTTTTAAAAAAAATAATTAAAACAAGAAGGCTTAGGCACAAATTGTTGAAAACGTTCAGAGCTTTCATTCACTCTACCGGAGGTCTGCGGTTCTCTGATGGATAGTGAACCAATCAGAGCGCTGGACATGAGAGCAGCTTCGGCTATATGTGAAAACTAACAAAAAGGTTTTGTTTTGGAGTGCGTTTGCTCATGTGTGTGTTTGAAGGTAAGACTGTTGGAACGGAGTCATCGCAGAGAAATCCACTCTCAGACAGCGAGCATCTCTCTGTCCTGCTTCCTCTTGGGCCGCTCCCGCTCCCGCTCTGAAAAACAAGGGAGAACAGGAACGTCAACACTGGGATAAAAACTAGAGACCATTTTTTCCTTCACGATACTGATTCTGATTCCTGAAATTGATCGGCCTATTGCCTAGCCGCCGATACCCGATGCTGCATTTAAGGCAGTATTGGAGGAATTTCCGATACTTGTATTGGTATCAGAACAACTCTTATAACGACCCGACATTAATTAACAGAGTTCACTTGGCGGTTGGGGCGTCGTCAGGTGAGGCCTACCTGGCTCCTCCTCAGACGGTTCCGGAAGCTCGGGCAGCTCCTCCGATGGAACCTCAGGAAGCAGAACGTCTCCCTGAGAGTCGAGAGAACCATTTTAGTGGAACCAAGAGAATTATTTCTTTGTCCCTGAGCGACGGGAGAACCATTTAGTGGAACCAAGAGATTAGGTCTTTGTCCCTGAGCGACAGGAGAACCATTTAGTGGAACCAAGAGATTATTTGTGCAGTTTGATTGTAGAGTTTGTTCTCATCTTTACTTGTTAGCCTAACATTGTGTTAAAGTGTCTGTTAAAAGAGGAAATCATAAATGTATACCACAATAGCAGACCGGCAGGTCAATGAAGAAAACATGAGGATGGAATAAAATCATTCAAAGAACATTCAACGAATGAACGGATTAACTCCCTGGTTTCTGTGTGTTTGCGTGGTGTCAGTGATGGTGCCGGCGTTGGGGAATAAACTCCGGGTCTCACTGACCTGGGTGATGGCCTCCAGCTCAGCCAGGACGGCGTCTTCGTCCTCCTGAGTCAGAGAGCCCGCCAGCATCTCGTCGATTTGCTAAAGATAGAACAGGAAAAATAAGCATAATGAACGGTTATTGTTTGCTTTGAGATAATGTCGATTTTTTTTTGTGTCAAGAAACTACAGATTCTCCTTCATTGCATTTATTCGGTTGGTTGGTGTTTTTCCAAACTTCTGTCAAGGAAAGTCTAACAAATCCAACTTAATGGAACTTAATGCACAAATACCTGAGAGGAGGCGTTCTTCAGAAGCAGAACTGTGTGACGATGGATAATAACATTTAATTTAATATTGAGAGCTGACATCGTACCTGTTGATACTCCACAGCCTCTTGAGTCTCGTCCATTATGCGCTCAACCTCCTCGATGGACATCACCTTGTTGGGGTGCAAACAAAACCAACCATCAACAAACAGTCCATTCTTGAGTTCTGTGATGTTACTCATCTTCTTAACCTGATTAACCACTTTCATAGTTAAACACAGGAACAGAAAACTTTGAGGTAGGGTTTGTTTACGGTGGGCCTCAAGAAGAATACCTGAACCACATTTAAATGAGAAAACAATAGCATATCTTTCAAGTTGCAGTAAGTGATTCATTAACATTACATTTATTTAGCAGGTGCATTTTACAAATGCGACTTACCCCCCAAAAAAGCAAGAATAAAGTGAATGACCAATCTAAGCTATTCCGGTTGATACTGTACCTCATGCATCTTCTTCAGACAGTCATTTCCAACTTTGAGTCCCTCGATGACTTTGATTTCAATCTGAGCAAACTCAAGGTCTTGAACCTGTTCGGACAAGGAGAAGAGAACCGGTCATGTATAGAAGTCAAATTGTAATGTTGATGTCTGTCTTCCCTTCGTAAACATCAATACTGACCATTCTCTCCAGGTTGCTAATCTGGTTGTCTGTCTTTTCCAGAAGTTGGTCTTGATAGCGTTTCTTCTTCAGCAAGAGCAGCGCTTTGCTGAAGGGTAACACATCGTGGTGACATCAATATTCATTAAATTTCAATTCATATTGAGATCATTTAAGTTGAGACTGAGACAACCAATACGCTGCTATGGTTGATCAAACAAAACAATCGTAAAAAACCATGAGCCTTACTCTTTTCTGCCATTTTTCAGAAGCTGTTTGGCCAGGAGTCTTTCCTTGTCGAGCTGGAGGTTGATTCTCTTCTGGTACATCCTCAGTTTATCCCTCTGCTGTTTCAGTTGCTGAAACCATCAACACAGAGGCAGCATTTAACCTATGCATAATATAGTTCCTAAATGCTTTTCTATGTCTGATATAAGTCTATTGTAGATGGCCTTAACATGCATGCAGTACAGACACAGTGATGTGCCCTCACCAGCACCGCCTTGTCCTGCTCCGTCACCCGACTGCGTTTCTTTTTGCCGAAGATGTTCCCCATACTGACGCCGCATCCCCACCGGTATCCACTGTTTTAAATCTGTAGTTTGATTCTCGAAAAGCCTCATGTGAGAAAGCCAGCCCGGTCACTTTCGTTTAGCCTCCAAAGTTTGTGGAGTCATCTGTTGACAATAAAATCCGCACCCATATGAGGAAGTACAAAGTCCGCGGAGGGACAATTTAAAAAACGCAAAATGAATACGGTCTTCGACGGTTTACGTGGACGCCCTGAGGGGATAATCCAAATTGACGTAGTATGCTGATATTTCTGTAAATGTTTTGTTCCCATATGATAAACAATGCTTTACTCGTATTTCGAGGAATGCCGAGCTCTCTGAGTGGCCAACGACGTGCGTCGAGACGTAGGTCGCATTGGTCGCGTCGTAGGTCGTATTGGTCGCGTCGGTCGCTGTGTTGGTCGCTCGTCTGGCTGCTTTCAGCCGCTGTGGTCGCTGTCTGGCTCGGTCGCTCAAAGTCTATGGGGGGTCCTTAATCAATTAATTTGCATGTTATTAACGTTTTTGCGACAGTTGTACCAGAAAGCCATGCTCTCTGGCGAAAGCTTCCTACAGCTCTTTATTGCAAATATTATTTTTATATTGAAGTAGGTCTACAGTTTGAAAATGATGAAATCGTTGGTCTATCAGTAGGCTTATCAATAAAAATGTAGGCCTATTAGTTGTAATTTGGGGCGTATTAAAATAATGTATTTTATATGTTATATATACTGTACATAGGCCTATCGATATATTTCTTTTCTTAAATGTCATTAAGCCTAATAAGGTATATTAGGCACAAAGCACTTTGTTATAGAGTGATATATTAGTTGTAATTTGGGCGTATTGAAATAATGCATTTTAGATATTATATATATATTTGTTTTGTTAAATGTCATTAAGACTAATAACGTATGTTATGTAGCCTACAAAGTTCTTTGTCATAGAGTGATAAAGATTTTTATCGGTCGTCATCCAAAAAAACAGAAGGGGTAACAAAGTAATTTTTAATCAATTAAAACATAAGGGGTAACACTGTCGTTTTTTATCAAATAAAAAATATGGGGTAAAACTGTGGTATTTTTATCAAATCAAACAATGTCGATATTTATCAAATAAAACATAAGGGGTAACACAGTTGTTTTTTAGTAGATAAAACATAAGGGGTAACACTGCCGTTTTTTTATCAAATCAAAAAATGTCGATATTTACCTAGATAAAACATAAGGGGTAACACTGTCGTTTTTTTATCAAATCAAAAAATGTCGATATTTACCAAATAAAACATAAGGGGTAACACTGTCATTTCTTATCATGTGAAAGAAATGGGGTAACAATAGCGATATTTATGAATGAAAACATAAGGGGTAACACTGTCATATTTTTATCGGTCGTCATCAAAAAAAACACAAGGGGTAACACTGTCGTTTTTTATCAAATAAAACATAAGGGGTAACACTGTCGTATTTTCATCGGTCGTCATCAAAAAAAACATAAGGGGTAACAATGTCATTTTTAATCAAATAAAACATAAGGGGTAACACTGTCGTTTTTTATCAAATAAAACTTAAAGGGTAACACTGTCGTTTTTTTATCAAATCAAACAATGTCGATGTTTATCAAATACAACAGAACGGGTAACACTGTCGTTTTTTATCAAATAAAACATAAGGGGTAACACTGTCGTTTTTTATCAGTCAAAACATAAGGGGTAACACTGGCGTTTTTTATCAAATAAAACATAAGGGGTAACACTGTGGTATTTTTATCGGTCGTCATGAAAAAAAAGGGGTAACACTGTCGTTTTTTTATCAAATCAAACAATGTCCATATTTATCAAATCAAACATAAGGTTTAACACTGTCGTTTTTTTATCAAATAAAACATAAGGGGTAACACTGGCGTATTTTTATCGGTCGTCCAACAATGTCGATATTTATCAAATAAAACATAAGGGGTAACACTGTCGTATTTTTATCGGTCGTCAAACAATGTTGATATTTATCAAATAAAACATAAGGGGTAACACTGTTGTATTTCTATCGGACACATCATCAAAAAAAACATAAGGGGTAACACTGTCGTTTTTCATCAAATTCAAAACATAAGGGGTAACACTGTCGTTTTTCATCAAATAAAACATAAGGGGTATCACTGTCGTTTTTTATCAAATAAAACATAAGGGGTAACACTGTTGTATTTTTATCGGTCGTCATCAAAAAAAACATAAGGGGTAACATTGTCATTTTTTATCAAACAAAACATAAGGGGTAACACTGTCGTTTTTTATCAAATAAAACATAAGGGGTAACACTGTCGTATTTTTATCGGTCGTCATCAAAAAAAACATAAGGGGTAACACTGTCGTTTTTCATCAAATAAAACATAAGGGGTAACACTGTCGTTTTTTATCAAATAAAACATAAGGGGTAACACTGTCGTTTTTTATCAGTCAAAACATAAGGGGTAACACTGGCGTTTTTTATCAAATAAAACATAAAGGGTAACACTGGTATTTTTATCGGTCGTCATGAAAAAAAAGGGGTAACACTGTCGTTTTTTTATCAAATCAAAACAATGACGAGTAATCAACTGTCGAATTTTAATCGGTCGTCATCAAAAAAAACATAAGGGGTAACACTGTCGTTCGTTTCATCAAACAAAACACTAAGGGTAAACACTGTCGTTTTTCATCAAATAAAACAACAAGAGGGTAACACTGTCGTTTTTTATCAATAAAACATAAGGGGTAAACCACTGTCGTATTTCATCAAATAAAAACAATAAGGGGTAAACACTGTCGTATTTTTATCTACAATAAAACATAAGGGGTAACACTCGTCGTTTTTCATCAATTAAAAAACACAAAGGGGTAACACTGTCGTTTTTTTATCAAATAAAAAACATAAGGGGTAACACTGTCGTTTTTTATCAAATAAAACATAAGGGGTAACACTGTCGTATTTTTATCGGTCGTCATCAAATAAAACACAAGGGGTAACACTGTCGTTTTTCATCAAATAAAACATAAGGGGTAACACTGTCGTTTTTTATCAAATAAAACATAAGGGGTAACACTGTCGTTTTTTATCAAATAAAACATAAGGGGTAACACTGTCGTATTTTTATCGGTCGTCCAACAATCTTGATATTTATCAAATAAAACTTAAGGGGTAACACTGTCGTATTTTTATCGTCTCAAACAATGTCGATATTTATCAAATAAAACATAAGGGGTAACACTGTCGTTATTTTTATCGGTCGTTCATCAAAAAAAAACATAAGGGGTAACCATTGTCATATTTTTATCAAACAAAAACATAAGGGGTAACACTGTCGTTTTTTATCAAATAAAACATAAGGGGTAACACTGTCGTTTTTTCATCAAATAAAAACACAAGGGGTAACACTGTCGTTTTTTATCAAATAAAAACATAAGGGGTAACACTGTCGTTTTTTATCAAATAAAACATAAGGGGTAACACTGTCGTATTTTTACGGTCTCTCCAAAAAATACATAAGTTGTAACACTGTCGTTTTTTCATCAAACAACAACATAAGAGGTCGAACACTGTCGTTTTTCATCAAAATAAAAACATAAGGGGTAAACACTGTCGTTTTCATCAAATAAAACATAAGGAGTAACACTACAGATCGTATTTTCATCGGTCGTCCAACAATGTCGATATTTATCAAATAAAACATAAGGGGTAACACTGTCGTATTTTTATCGGTCGTCAAACAATGTTGATATTTATCAAATAAAACATAAGGGGTAACACTGTTGTATTTCTATCGGACATCATCAAAAAAAACATAAGGGGTAACACTGTCGTTTTTCATCAAATAAAACATAAGGGGTAACACTGTCGTTTTTCATCAAATAAAACATAAGGGGTAACACTGTCGTTTTTTATCAAATAAAACATAAGGGGTAACACTGTCGTATTTTTATCGGTCGTCATCAAAAAAAACATAAGGGGTAACATTGTCGTTTTTCATCAAATAAAACATAAGGGGTAACACTGTCGTTTTTTATCAAATAAAACATAAGGGGTAACACTGTCGTTTTTTATCAAATAAAACATAAGGGGTAACACTGTCGTATTTTTATCGGTCGTCTCCAAAAATACATAAGTTGTAACACTGTCGTTTTTTATCAAACAAAACATAAGGGGTAACACTGTCGTTTTTCATCAAATAAAACATAAGGGGTAACACTGTCGTTTTTTATCAAATAAAACATAAGGGGTAACACTGTCGTATTTTTATCGGTCGTCCAACAATGTCGATATTTATCAAATAAAACATAAGGGGTAACACTGTCGTATTTTTATCGGTCGTCAAACAATGTCGATATTTATCAAATAAAACATAAGGGGTAACACTGTCGTATTTTTATCGGTCATCATCAAAAAAAAAATAAGGGGTAACACTGTTCTTTTTCATCAAACAAAACATAAGGGGTAACACTGTCGTTTTTTATCAAATCAAACAATGTCGATATTTATCAAATAAAACATAATGGGTAACACTGTGATTTCTTATCATATGAAACATATGGGGGCTGCCAGCGTCGCAGGCAGCCCCTCATTACGTCGTATAATTATCATACCATCGTACTTAATCATACTAAAATGTTGAAATGAAAGAGGCCGATTGCGTCAGTGAGTTTGACTAAAGGAGCAATATTATTCCCAACCATGCAGAGAATCGATCACCAGGTTTCTTGATTACTAACCTACCATCACTATCAGTTGTACCACTACAGCATTTCTGAAAATTGTTACACTTATACTCTATTTATTACTTAAATACGCCCCAAATTACAACTAATACATTTTTATTGATACTGATCAATATAAAAATAATATTTAATAAAAGGGGTAACACTGTCGTTTTTTATCAAATAAAACATATGGGGTAACACTGTCGTATTTTTATCGGTCGTCATCAAAAAAAACATAAGGGGTAACACTGTCGTTTTTTATCAAAAAAAACATAAGGGGTAACACTGTCGTTTTTTATCAAACAAAACATAAGGGGTAACACTGTCGTTTTTTATCAAATAAAACATAAGGGGTAACACTGTCGTATTTTTATCAAATAAAACATAAGGGGTAACACTGTCGTTTTTTATCAAATAAAACATAAGGGGTAACACTGTCGTTTTTTATCAAATAAAACACAAGGGGTAACACTGTCGTTTTTTATCAAATAAAACATAAGGGGTAACACTGTCGTTTTTTATCAAATAAAAACATAAGGGGTAACACTGTCGTTTTTTATCAAATAAAACATAAGGGGTAACACTGTCGTTTTTCATCAAATAAAACATAAGGGGTAACACTGTCGTTTTTTATCAAATAAAACATAAGGGGTAACACTGTCGTTTTTTATCAAATAAAACATAAGGGGTAACACTGTCGTATTTTCTATTGGTCGTCATCAAAAAAAACATAAGGGGTAACACTGTCGTTTTTTATCAAATAAAACATAAGGGGTAACACTGTCGTTTTTTATCAAATAAAACATAAGGGGTAACACTGTCGTATTTTTATCGGTCGTCATCAAAAAAAACATAAGGGGTAACACTGTCGTTTTTTATCAAACAAAACATAAGGGGTAACACTGTCGTATTTTTATCGGTCGTCAAACAATGTCGATATTTATCAAGTAAAACATAAGGGGTAACACTGTCGTATTTTTATCGGTCGTCATCAAAAAAAACATAAGGGGTAACACTGTCGTTTTTTATCAAACAAAACATAAGGGGTAACACTGTCGTTTTTTATCAAATAAAACATAAGGGGTAACACTGTCGTATTTTTATCAAATAAAACATAAGGGGTAACACTGTCGTTTTTTCAAACAAAAAACATAAAGGGGTAACACTGTCGTTTTTTATCAAATAAAACATAAGGGGTAACAACTGTCGTATTTTTATCAAATAAAACATAAGGGGTAACACTGTCGTTTTTTATCAAATAAAACATAAGGGGTAACACTGTCGTTTTTCATCAAATAAAACACAAGGGGTAACACTGTCGTTTTTTATCAAATAAAACATAAGGGGTAACACTGTCGTTTTTTATCAAATAAAACATAAGGGGTAACACTGTCGTATTTTTATCGGTCGTCTCCAAAAATACATAAGTTGTAACACTGTCGTTTTTTATCAAACAAAACATAAGGGGTAACACTGTCGTTTTTCATCAAATAAAACATAAGGGGTAACACTGTCGTTTTTCATCAAATAAAACATAAGGAGTAACACTGTCGTATTTTTATCGGTCGTCCAACAATGTCGATATTTATCAATAAAACATAAGGGGTAACACTGTCGTATTTTTATCGGTCGTCAAACAATGTCGATATTTATCAAATAAAACATAAGGGGTAACACTGTCGTATTTTTATCGGTCGTCATCAAAAAAAAAATAAGGGGTAACGCTGTTCTTTTTCATCAAACAAAACATAAGGGGTAACACTGTCGTTTTTTATCAAATCAAACAATGTCGATTATTTTATTCAAATAAAAACATAATGGGTAACACTGTGATTTCTTATCATATGAAACATATTGGGGCTGCCAGCGTCGCAGGCAGCCCTCCATTACGTCGTATAATTTATCATACCATCGTACTTAATACATACTAAAATGTTGAAATGAAAGAGGCCGATTGCGTCAGTGAGTTTGACTAAAGGAGCAATATTATTCCCAACCATGCAGAGAATCGATCACCAGGTTTCTTGATTACTAACCTACCATCACTATCAGTTGTACCACTACGGCATTTCTGAAAATTGTTACACTTATACTCTATTTATTACTTAAATACGCCCCAAATTACAACTAATACATTTTTATTGATACTGATAGCCTACTTCAATATAAAAATAATATTTAATAAAAGGGGTAACACTGTCGTTTTTTATCAAATAAAACATAAGGGGTAACACTGTCGTTTTTATCAAATAAAACATAAGGGGTAACACTGTCGTATTTTTATCGGTCGTCATCAAAAAAAACATAAGGGGTAACACTGTCGTTTTTTATCAAACAAAACATAAGGGGTAACACTGTCGTTTTTTATCAAATAAAACATAAGGGGTAACACTGTCGTTGTTTTGTTCATCAACATAAAAACATAAAGGGGAAACACTGTCGTTTTTTATCAAAATAAAACAATAAGGGGTAACACTGTCGTATTTTTATCGGTCGACCAAGCAACAATCTTGATATTATTCTCATCAAAAAAAACATAAGGGGTAACACTGTCGTTTTTCATCAAATTAAAACATAAGGGGTAACACTGTCTCGTTTTTATCAAATAAAACATAAGGGGTAACACTGTCGTATTTTTATTGGTCGTCATCAAAAAAAACATAAGGGGTAACATGTCATTTTTCATTCTTATCAAAACAAAACATAAGGGGTAACACTGTCGTTTTTTATCAAATAAAACATAAGGGGTAACACTGTCGTATTTTTATCGGTCGTCATCAAAAAAAACATAAGGGGTAACACTGTCGTTTTTCATCAAATAAAACATAAGGGGTAACACTGTCGTTTTTTATCAAATAAAACATAAGGGGTAACACTGCTGTAGTTTTTTATCGGTCGTCATCAAAAAAACATAAGGGGTAACACTGTCGTTTTTCATCAAATAAAACATAAGGGGTAACACTGTCGTTTTTTATCAAATAAAACCATAAGGGGTAACACTGTCGTTTTTTATCAAATAAAAACATAAGGGTATAACACTGGTCGTATTTTTTATCGGGTCGTCTCCAAAAAATACATAAGTTGTAACACTGTCGTTTTTTATCAAACAAAACATAAGGGGTAACACTGTCGTTTTTCATCAAATATAAACATAAGGGGTAACACTTGTCGTTTTCATCAAATAAAACATAAGGAGTGAACACTGTCGTATTTTTTATCGGTCGTCCAACAAATGTCGATATTTATCAATAAAAAACATAAGGGGTAACACTGTCCGTATTTTTATCGGTCGTCAAAACAATGTCGATATTTATCAAATAAAACATAAGGGGTAAACACTGTCGTATATTTTATCGGTCGTCAATCAAAAAAAAAAAATACATGACGTGTCAGCGCATGTTCTCTTTTTCATCAAACAAAACATAAGGGGTAACACTGTCGTTTTTTATCAAATCAAACAATGTCGATATTTATCAAATAAAACATAAGGGGTAACACTGTCATTTCTTATCATATGAAACATATGGGGGCTGCCAGCGTCGCAGGCAGCCCCTCATTACGTCGTATAATTATCATACCATCGTACTAAATCATACTAAAATGTTGAAATGAAAGAGGCCGATTGCGTCAGTGAGTTTGACTAAAGGAGCAAATTTATTCCCAACCATGGAGAGAATCGATCACCAGGTTTCTTGATTACTAACCTACCATCACTATCAGTTGTAACCACTACGGCATTTCTGAAAATTTGTTAAC
Organism: Melanogrammus aeglefinus; assembly: GCA_900291075.1. Lineage (NCBI taxonomy): Eukaryota > Metazoa > Chordata > Actinopteri > Gadiformes > Gadidae > Melanogrammus > Melanogrammus aeglefinus. The sequence continues at coordinate 26,629 of OLKM01000502.1, read as the reverse complement.
ACTTATACTCTATTATTTACTTAAATACGCCCAAATTACAACTAATACATTTTTATTGATACTGATAGCCTACTTCAATATAAAAATAATATTTAATAAAAGGGGTAACACTGTCGTTTTTTATCAAATAAAACATAAGGGGTAACACTGTCGTTTTTATCAAATAAAACATAAGGGGGAACACTGTCGTATTTTTATCGGTCGTCATCAAAAAAAACATAAGGGGTAACACTGTCGTTTTTTATCAAACAAAACATAAGGGGTAACACTGTCGTTTTTTATCAAATAAAACATAAGGGGTAACACTGTCGTTTTTTATCAAATAAAACACAAGGGGTAACACTGTCGTTTTTTATTATCAAATAAAACATAAGGGGTAACACTGTCGTATTTTTATCGGTCGTCAAACAATCTTGATATTTATCAAATAAAACATAAGGGGTAACACTGTCGTTTTTCATCAAATAAAACATCAAGGGTAACACTGTCGTTTTTTATCAAATAAAACATAAGGGGTAACACTGTCGATTTTTTATTGGTCGTCATCAAAAAAACATAAGGGGTAACATTGTCATTTTTTATCAAACAAAACATAAGGGGTAACACTGTCGTTTTTTATCAAATAAAACATAAGGGATAACACTGTCGTATTTTTATCGGTCGTCATCAAAAAAAACATAAGGGGTAACACTGTCGTTTTTTATCAAATAAAACATAAGGGGTAACACTGTCGTTTTTTATCAAATAAAACATAAGGGGTAACACTGTCGTATTTTTATCGGTCGTCATCAAAAAAAACATAAGGGGTAACACTGTCGTTTTTTATCAAATAAAACATAAGGGGTAACACTGTCGTTTTTTATCAAATAAAACATAAGGGGTAACACTGTGGTATTTTTATCGGTCGTCATGAAAAAAAAGGGGTAACACTGTCGTTTTTTTATCAAATCAAACAATGTCCATATTTATCAAATCAAACATAAGGTTTAACACTGTCGTTTTTTTATCAAATAAAACATAAGGGGTAACACTGGCGTATTTTTATCGGTCGTCCAACAATGTCGATATTTATCAAATAAAACATAAGGGGTAACACTGTCGTATTTTTATCGGTCGTCAAACAATGTTGATATTTATCAAATAAAACATAAGGGGTAACACTGTTGTATTTCTATCGGACATCATCAAAAAAAACATAAGGGGTAACACTGTCGTTTTTCATCAAATAAAACATAAGGGGTAACACTGTCGTTTTTCATCAAATAAAACATAAGGGGTAACACTGTCGTTTTTTATCAAATAAAACATAAGGGGTAACACTGTCGTATTTTTATCGGTCGTCATCAAAAAAAACATAAGGGGTAACACTGTCGTTTTTTATCAAACAAAACCTAAGGGGTAACACTGTCGTATTTTTATCGGTCGTCAAACAATGTCGATATTTATCAAAGAAAACATAAGGGGTAACACTGTCGTATTTTTATCGGTCGTCATCAAAAAAAACATAAGGGGTAACACTGTCGTTTTTTATCAAACAAAACATAAGGGGTAACACTGTCGTTTTTTATCAAATAAAACATAAGGGGTAACACTGTCGTTTTTTATCAAATCAAACAATGTCGATATTTATCAAATAAAACATAAGGGGTAACACTGTCATTTCTTATTATATGAAACATATGGGGGCTGCCAGCGTCGCAGGCAGCCCCTCATTACGTCGTATAATTATCATACCATCGTACTAAATCATACTAAAATGTTGAAATGAAAGAGGCCGATTGCGTCAGTGAGTTTGACTGAAGGAGCAATATTATTCCCAACCATGCAGAGAATCAGATCAGCAGGTTTCTTGATTACTAACCTACCATCACTATCAGTTGTACCACTACGGCATTTCTGAAATTTGTTGCACTTATACTCTATTTATTACTTAAATACGCCCCAAATTACAACTAATACATTTTTAATTGATAACTGATAGCCTACTTCATATATAATATTAATAAAGATACGTGTTTAATACAATAAAACATAAGGGTAACACTGTCGTGTTTTTATCAAATAAAACATAAGGGGTAACACTGTCGTATTTTATACAAATAAAACATAAGGGGTAACACTGTGTTTCGTCAAATACATATTTACACTCGGTTGTCATCAAAAAAACATAAGGGGTAACACTGTCGTTTTTTATCAAACAAAACATAAGGGGTAACACTGTCGTTTTTTATCAAATAAAACATAAGGGGTAACACTGTCGTTTTTCATCAAATAAAACATAAGGGGAAACACTGTCGTTTTTTATCAAATAAAACATAAGGGGTAACACTGTCGTATTTTTATCGGTCGTCCAACAATCTTGATATTTATCAAATAAAACATAAGGGGTAACACTGTCGTTTTTCATCAAATAAAACATAAGGGGTAACACTGTCGTTTTTTATCAAACAAAACATAAGGGGTAACACTGTCGTTTTTTTATCAAATAAAACATAAGGGGTAACACTGTCGTATTTTTATCGGTCGTCATCAAAAAAAACATAAGGGGTAACACTGTCGTTTTTCATCAAATAAAACATAAGGGGTAACACGGGGTCGTTTTTTATCAAATAAAACATAAGGGGTAACACTGTCGTCTTTTTTATCAGTCAAAACATAAGGGGTGAACACTTGCGTTTTTATCAAATAAAACATAAGGGTAAACACTGTGGTATTTTTATCGGTCGTCATGAAAAAAAAGGGGTAACACTGTCGTTTTTTTATCAAATCAAACAATGTCCATATATTTATCAAATCAAATATAAGGTTATAACACTGTCGTTTTTTTATCAAATAAAACATAAGGGGTAACACTGGCGTATTTTTATCGGTCGTCACAACAATGTCGATATTTTATCAAATAAAAACATAAGGGGTAACCACTGTCGTATTTTTATCGGTCGTCAAAACAATGTTGATATTTATCAAATAAAACATAAGGGGTAAACACTGTTGTATTCTCTATCGGACACTATCATCAAAAAAAACATAAGGGGGTAACACTGTCGTTTTTCAATCAAATAAAACACATAAGGGTAACACTGTCTTTTTCATCAAATAAAAAACATAAGGGGTAACACTGTCGTTTTTTAATCAAATAAAACATAAGCGGGTAACACTGGTTCGTATTTTTATCGGTCGTCATCAAAAAAAACATAAGGGGTAACACTGTCATTTTTTATCTATACAAAACAAACATCAGGGGTAACACTGTCGTTTTTTAGTCATCAAATAAAACATAAGGGGTAACACTGTCGTTTTTTATCAAAATAAAACATAAGGGTTAACACTGTCGTATTTTTATCGTCGTACATCAAAAAAAACATGAGAGAGGGTAACAATGTCATTTTTTTATCAAACAAAACATAAGCGGGTAACAACTGTCGTTTTTTATCAATAAACATAAGGGTAACACTGTCGTATTTTTATCAGTTCGTCATCAAAAACAACATAAGGGGTAACACTGTTCGTGTTATTTCAATCGAATAATTATTATCAAAGAAAAATATAAGGGCTAACACTGTCCAGCCCTTATGTTTTTGTCTGATAAAACATGACAATGTTAACCCCTTATGTTTTTTTTTCAAATGACGACCAATAAAAAAACACAGTGTTACCCCTTATGTTTTATTTGATAAAAAACGACAGTGTTACCCCTTATGTTTTATTTGATAAAAAACGACAGTGTTACCGTAACACTGTCGTTTTTTATCAAATAAAACATAAGGGGTAACACTGTCGTATTTTTATCGGCCGTCATACAAAAAACATAAGGGGTAACACTGTCGTTTTTTATCAAACAAAACATAAAGGGGTAAAACTGTCGTTTTTTATCAAATAAAACATAAGGGGTAACACTGTCGTATTTTATCAAATAAAACATAAGGGGTAACACTGTCGTTTTTTATCAAATAAAACATAAGGGTAACACTCTCGTTTTTTATCAAATAAACATAACGGGTAACAACTGTCGTTTTTTCATCAAAATAAACACAAGGGGTAACACTGTCGTTTTTTATCAAATAAAACATAAGGGGTAACACTGTCGTTTTTTATCAAATAAAACATAAGGGGTAACACTGTCGTATTTTTATCGGTCGTCTCCAAAAATAACATAAAGTTGTAACACTGTCGTTTTTTATCAAACAAACATAAGGGGTAACACTGTCGTTTTTTCATCAAATAAAACATAAGGGGTGACACTGTCGTGTTATCAAATAAAACATAAGGAGTAACACTGTCGTATTTTTATCGGTCGTCCAAACAATGTCGATATTTATCAAATAAAACATAAGGGGTAAAACTGTCGTATTTTTATCAGTTCGTCAAACAATGTCGTTATTTAATCAAATAAAAACATAAGGGTAAACACTGTTCGTATTTTTATCGGTCATCAATCAAAAAAAATAAGAGGTAACGCTGTTCTTTTTTTATAAACAAAACATAAGGGGTAACACTGTCGTTTTATCATCAAATCAAACAATGTCGATATTATCAACATAAAACATAAGGGGAACACTGTTGTCATTCTCTTATCATATGAAACATATGGGGGCTGCCAGCGTCGCAGGCAGCCCCTCATTACTTCGTATAATTATCATACCATCGTACTAACATCAACTACAAATGTTGAAATGATAAAGAGACCGATTGCCGTCAGTGAGTTGACTGAAGGAGCAATATTATTCCAACCATGCAGAGAATCGATCAGCAGGTTTCTTGATTACTAACCAACCATCACTATCAGTTGTACCACTACGGCATTTCTGAAATTTGTTACACTTATACTCTATTTATTACTTAAATACGCCCCAAATTACAACTAATACATTTTATTGAACTGATAGCCTACTTCAATATAAAAAATAATATTTATAAAAGGGGTAACACGGTCGTTTTTTTATCAATAAAACATAAGGGGATACACGTTCGTTTTTATCAATTAAAACATAAGGGTGCGCCAGCACTGTCGTATTGTTTATGCGGTACATCACCAAAAAAGAACACTAAGGGGTAACTCACTGTCCGTTTTTTATACAAAAACAAAACAATAAGGAGAAAAAAGGGGTAACATTGTCGTGTTTTTATATCAAATAAAAACAATAAAGAGGGTAACACTGTCGTTTTTCACAAATAAAAATAAAGAGAGAAACAAAACAATGATCGTTATATTAAATCAAATAAAACATAAGGAGAGGGTAAACAATAGTCGTATTTTAAATCGAGATCAGATCACAACAATTTTTGGAGTATTTAATACATTAAAATAAAACTAAGGGTAACATCTGTTCGTAAGATTTCTCTTACCCTTCAGAGATCAAGATCAAAACAATCGTCGATATCTTCCATCAAATAAAAAACGATAAGGTAAACGACTGGTCGTATTTGTATGCGGTCGTCATCAAAAAAAACATGAAGGGTAACCACCTGTTGTTTTATCAAAACAGAGAACATAAGCCGCCGGAGGTAAACACTGTCGTTTTTTATCAA
>OLKM01000502.1:0-13012 GCA_900291075.1 Melanogrammus aeglefinus | reverse complement strand
CACTGTCGTTTTTTATCAAATAAAACATAAGGGGTAACACTGTCGTTTTTCATCGAATAAAACATAAGGGGTTACACTGTCGTTTTTTATCAAATAAAACATAAGGGGTAACACTGTTGTATTTTAATCGGTCGTCATCAAAAAAAACACTGTCGTTTTTTATCAAATCAAACAATGTCGATATTTATCAAATAAAACGTAAGGGGTAACACTGTCATTTCTTATCATATGAAACATATGGGGGCTGCCAGCGTCGCAGGCAGCCCGTCATTACGTCGTATAATTATCATACACTAAGAGATTGACTTAATGAGAAATATTCCCAACCATGGAGAGCATCGATCACCAGGTTTTTTGATTACTAACCTACCATCACTATCAGATGTACCATTACGGCATTTGTGAAGAATGTTACTTATATTCTATTTATTATTTAAATACGCCCTAAATTACAACTAATACAATTTTATTGATACTGATAGACCTAGCCAACTTCAATATAAAAATAATATTTGCAATAAAGAGCTGTAGGAAGCTTTCGCCAGAGAGCATGGCTTTCTGGTACTTCAACTGTCGCAAAAAGAAACGTTAATAACATGCAAATTAACTGATTAAGGACCGCCCATAGACTTTGAGCGACCGAGTCAGCCAGCGAACACTGCGGTTGAAAGCAGCCAGACCATAGCTCTGAGCCAGACGAGCGACCAACACAGCGACCGACGCGACCTACGACGCGACCAATGCGACCTACGACGCGAAGCACGCTGTTGGCAGAGAGCTCGGCCCTACTGCTAATTTCTTTGCGACGGCAGACATATTGAAGAAAAAGTTTCAACTAGCAGAGGATGGTTTCGATCCATCGACCTCTGGGTTATGGGCCCAGCACGCTTCCGCTGCGCCACTCTGCTCCTATGTTTCGCAACTCCAAAATGACAATCATAAAACGTATAAAACACTATTCATTATTCAATTGAACTGTAAGCGATATAACGTTTTAATGCCCCAAAGAGCCAAAGCATGCTTTCAATGATTTATTATAATGTAAGACAATAACATCTCTGGTAAAATGTAACGAAAGCTGACTGTAGCATGGATCAGTAAACACTCGCGAACTCTGCATAGCGAGCTTTATATACAGTAAAAAAATTATGGAGGACAATCAATAAAAGAGAAGATCAAAAGTCGACCACGAAGGGACTCGAACCCTCAATCTTCTGATCCGAAGTCAGACGCCTTATCCATTAGGCCACGCGGTCAACGTGAGGCACTCTGTACTAAATTACATCAATAAACTTGATAAGACAAATATGTACGTATTGTATGTATTTAATCTTTATTTGCGAAATTGTTTTTATGGATTTCCCTTCTTAGATTGTTTTCTGACGTAGGCCTACATGCATAGTAGGCATATTAAGATTTATTTGTATTAATTTTTAGTATGTGCAGATTTGTAATATTATAACATGTTGGAATGACTGAATTCTGAATTTCATACCATACACTACATATTATTATGCATGGACTAGGCCTGCTTTCTAAAAACTATATATTTTTCTCAATTTAGAAAACTATATATATATATTGTTAACTTTATAATATTATTCTACATTCTTATTTAAATACAACCACACAAATACACTTTCAATCAACGCTTTATTAACAAGGTAATTATTCGGTATAGAAGAAACACCTGACTCACCTTAAATGCCAATATACCATATGTTAACCAATAGCATCCTACATCATTTTCCAACCAAGGGATCAAATGAATGCACATTTTAATAACTGCACACACATGTTAGTGACATTAACATAGAGGCACCAAGAACACACACAATCAAGGACACAATCATGAAACATTCACCAACGAATAAATAAGACAAAAGTATATTGGCTATGCTCATGATGCAAAAGATGACGCATCAAACATTTCAAGTGCAAAATATACAGTAAAGAACCCTTCAGGGATTAAGAAAATAAGATCTGGTTTGGCATACATCTTTTCTGCAAGAGCAGGTTTAACCACTGCCCTGTTAAAGCCCTGACAGAACATAGAGCTATAGCTTGGGGTTCAGAAGCTCGACCCCTGTTTTCTATGCGCAGTCGTAGCCTGGCGTTTTGGGTGTGTGGTTAGTGTCTGCAGTAGACTAAATGCTCCAGTCAGGGAATCCTCTGACGACCGGATTCAGTAAAAAAAATCGCCATCCATTCTCGGTTGTATCTGTATAATTGTTTGTTGTAGGCCTATGGTTTGAAGTGATATATCAAATATAAGATATACTGGAATAACTTGTACTTAAAACAAAGGATATGCCTAGAGGTCAGGCAAGGGAACGAAGGCATTGTGTATCGTATTCACTGAGGCAGAGGCATCACGCAGATTGTGTTAATATGTTTGTCTGGTGTTAGCCGAAGGCCTTGCTTGCTAGGGTGCACGGAGCTTCTCATGAAAAATGCCTGTTGGGTCTGAATCAAATACGCTCTTTTCACAAACTGCGTGGAGCTGGGGGATTTTTCAAGGGATTGACCATTCAAATGAATCACTGCACTTCATACGCAGAGGGGCTCTGTATTGTTGGTTGTCCACCAACAACCACGAGGCGGTTGAGGAGTCCAGGAAATCGCAGTCCAAAGCGCTGTTTTCTAAAGCAGGGAGCGTCTCAAACAACGGAGGGACAACTACCTGCAGAGCGATTGTGTTCTGCTCATTCTGCTCGAATGAGACGGCAGCAAGTGTGACGCAACATGATTCAGCATCCAAACACATGAGGATAGCCCCCCAGGGACAGCGGCCAAACATTAGTACCAATCCACTGAACACACTGAATAGAATGTGGACTTAATGCATCTCCGGCCAAGCCAGCGCTGTGTGAATGGTCAGGGCTGTTCGCATCGGAGCCAAATGTGAACGTAGTATTAGGGGACGGGAGGTGAACATGTAGTCATTGTGAGAGTTTGTGTGAGCTGGGGGGTTGGTCCTAAAAGCACTGTCCCTGAGGTGTAGTTTTGAGTGTTTGCACCTTAACAAAACTATGTCTAGGAGAAAGCATTTTTGTTCTAAACTACATTATTTTTCTTCAAAGTTTGATTTCTCCTAACCTCCTCCCATCGTTTATGAATAGTTATAGTTCACCTCTGCAAAAGATGACTAGAATATCGTCTTGGTCTTTCCCCTTTAAGCCATCCCTTCTATAACATACCGCGCTGCAATGGAGTTACTATGGCAAAATCACAGTGAACAGATACATCTAGTTTGAAAACACGGGGAAAATATGTCAGGTTTTTGGAATTTTGCTCCTGATCTCCAACGACAACCGGCTGCTAAACAGAAAGAGTGTTAGTATGTTAATTCTCTAGAGAAAAAGGGAGGAAGAGGCTAACCCTAGAGTATAAAATACAGTACTAAGGTCACACACACGTAGAGCAGTGCAGGGTAGTAGCAAGGTGCTCCAGGCAAAAAGGCTTTTCGCCGTTATAGGAAGATATTAGATTGTAGATAGAAGCAGATCACCAGTTGAAGACTGTTTACATCTCATGTTAGGAGTTGAGACTGCATTGATCTTCAATTTGGGTTTAAGGTGTAGACTAATGCACATAAGCTGCTACGGATCATAGAACGAGCTTGACGTGTAATGTGTGTGTGTATTAATATGGATAAGAAAGGAATTATGGCTTCTTTTGGAGGTCTGCAGTTGGTGTTTCATTAAACGAAAAGCAGAAGTCGTAGTTGATGCGTTTGTTTATAGATTGACAGATGATGCCGCAATGCAGAACTGTCAAAACGACAACAAATCTTAGATTTGATCAACTAAACCAGAGTCTGACGCTGACATCTGTAGGCTCAATGCTTGCCTTTTTTTTAGTTCACGTTTAAACTGAAAAAGAATATCGGAGAATGACAGATTTATGTTTAACGTAAGATGTTGGTGGAAGCAAAGCAAACTGCAGTTGCAGCTGTTAAATATTTGCTTTGTAGCTGACACTTAATTATAATATCTGAACAGTTGAACATAATAAATGAATGCGAGACGGTAGGGCCTCCGAGGGCCGCTGGCCTGAGCTGTCAGTAGACGTGTCTGCCTGGCTTCCCCTTCATCAGCATCATCCTCCTCCTCGTCATGTACATCATTTAGAATTAGATCAAAAAACAAAACACTGATCAGTGAGACTCGATGTGCATCGCCTTACGTTGGATCTTAAGTTGGCCTTGCGTTGGTTTCAAAGGATCTGATTCGCACCGCGCTAAAATCAAACGTGCGTCACGTCCGAGAGCGATAAAGTGAACCTTGCATTTTTACAATCTCGAACCCTGAACACTGAAGGGCACAATCGTGACACCGGCCTGCGCCCGCCTCAACGCTCACTGTTTACTAGACTTGCCGGATTTGCCGGGCTTGCTGGCTTTGGCGGCTTTGGTGGCTTTGATGTCGGTCTTGGTCTTCTGGATGCGGGAGAAGATCTCCTTGAAGAGGGCCTTGTACTCCGGAGTGTTCTGACCCAGGCGCTTGTCCACCGCGTCCACCTGCTTGCTGATGCTCTCGATGGCCTCAGGGGTGGAGGGCGAGCCGCTGGGCTCCGTCGACGGGGGCGCCGGCGGCGTGGGCCCCATGGCGCAGTCTTTCATGGACGGGTCCCGGGACACGGGCCGGGAGGTCTGGACGCCGGCGTGGCAGAGGCTCTCCTCATGGCGCCGGCATTTGCCCAGCAGCTCCTCGTACTTCTCCAGCAGGGCGTGGTACTGCTCGTCCACCTCCCTGAGAATAGACATGCCCCTCTTCCTCACGCTGTTGGCGTGGATGGCGTAGCTGCCGCGGCGGCGCCCGGAGGCGTCGCGCGCCACGATGGCGTTGAGCGCCGTGTCGCTGCAGCTCTTCCGCACGGGGCTGGACGCCGGCAGGGCCTCCCCCCCGACGCCGTCGGAGCCCTCCGCCACCTCCCTCACCCCGCCACCAGCCTCGCCCCCCTCCCCCTCCAGGAAGGTGTCCGTCTCGGGGGTCCGGTTGAGGAGCGTCTGCGTCAGCCCCACGCCGTCCTCCTCGCCGCTCAGCAGCAGGGTCCGCGCCCGCCGGACCTGCTGCAGCTCCATCAGCTCCCCCTCCAGCTCCCGGACCCGCGACTGGCAGATCTCGGCGTCCTGCCGGGGCAAAAGAAGGCCATCCGTTTAGGGGATGTGTTTGTCGAGTCATGCGGCTCTTTTTGTTTTTCTCTCCCTCTATTTAAATCACACGGTGTCTTTTATATCTGTATATAATATTGCACTGCTTCTGTGGTCTCCTGTCACCTTTTTATTTCACTGTGTACTTGTATGCACGTGACAAATAAAACTCTCGAATCTTGGACCTCCTAAAGGTGACATACTCTACCACCCCAGGTGTGAGTGTGATTAGCTGAAGCATTCTGCCTCTTCTGACATCGTCAGTGGGCGCGTCCATCAAACGGCTTGTAAAGGCTTTAACACCTTGAAGATATGCACTGGTGCCCGTGCTCAACTTGTTGTACCTCAGCTAACACCTTGTGCCGTCATAGTGCACAACACAAATGCAAAAACATTATTCTTTATGTAATGAATAGTATCGACCAATAGTGTGGATTCAGTAGGATGTTTTGAAGGACTTTTAAAAAAAAGGTGTGGTGGTTTGGTACCAAGTCCTTTTACAGTAAGTCAGCAGGTTCTTCAATGCAGCCCTATCAGCCATTGAGACCTTTTGCATGCAGCAGCATGTTGCTAAAGGTCCCATGACATGCCACCAGGTGTGAGTGTGATTAGCCGCTACAAGCCGTTTTGGAAATCTGTCCCTTATGACATCACGGGTGGGCGCGTCCACCTAGACGTGCGACGGATAGATGAGCACCGTTTGCCACAGTCCACTGGGTAGTGCCGGTGGACTGATCTATCCGGCACACATCGAGGCGGACACGCCCACCCGTGATGTCACAAGGGGCAGATTTCCAAAACGGCTCGTGACGGCCAATCAACCCACACCTGGTGGCATGTCACGGGAGCTCTGAGGAAGCTCACCTGCATGCGGTTCTCCAGGCGAGAGAACTCGCTGAGCAGCAGGTGGCACTCTTTCTCCGCCCCCTCCCGCCGGCCCCGCTCCGCCCGCACGGCCGAGCGCAGCGCCGACACTGCCCCCCGCAGGTTGGTGTTCTCCTCCTCCAGAGGCTGCTTCTGGGCGTCCAGGGTGAAGCTCTCCGCCCGGCCCACCACAAAGCCGTCCTCGTACCTGGAGGCACGACGCACGCACAGAGCGGTGAGGGATACAACACACTCATAGAGCGGTGAGGGATACAACACACACAGAGAGGTGAGGGATACAACACACTCATAGAGCGGTGAGGTATACAACACACGCACAGAGCGGTGAGGGATACAACACACACACAGAGAGGTGAGGGATACAACACACACACTCACAGAGGTGATCGATACAACACACTCATAGAGCTGCGAGAGATAGAACATATATGTTGTATCTCTCCCAATCTGTAAAACTGAAGTTGCTGAAGCCAATTTATTTTCACAGATCTCTGGATACAGCAGTTGGATATAATATAGATTTCAAAATATAAATAAAGGTATCCTGTTTCATAAATGTATGATTAAGGCCTGGATGTTGGTGGTGGAGATTAGTGTCATGTTGTCTATTAACGTTGGTCTTTAACTCTGAAAGGGAGTTCTCCTTAGCCCTAACTGATTTGAACCACGGCATAGCACTGCCGTACTTTTCCCAAACATTTCCCACTACCCTAACAGCAGCCTCAATGTGTCAGTAAGATGATTTAACACAATTAAACACAACTAAACGGTGTGTGTGTGTGTGTGTGTGTGCACGTGTATCTGTCTGTCTGTCTATGTGTGTATGTGTGTGTGTGTGTGTGTGTGTGTGTGTGTGTGTGTGTGTGTGTGTGTGTGTGTGTGTGTGTGCGTGTGCGTGTGCGTGTGCGTGTGTTTGCACATGCACAACAGACCTGGATGCCGTGCATGTGTGTGTGCACATGCACGGCACATGTGCACATGTGTGTCTATTTGAATGTGCGTGCATGCAATGTGTCTGTGCGTGCGTGTGTGTGTGTGTGTGTGTGTGTGTGTGCGTGTGTGTGTGTGTGCGTGCGTGCGTGCGCGCGTACCTGGGCGCCGTGCACAGCTCCCTCAGGCAGGGGAAGGAGTGGATGGTCTTGCGGCGTTCCCGCTTCTCGCGCTTCACCCGGAGCTGCTCCATGGAGCGCAGCTGCTCCACCTGGCTGAAGAGGGACTCCACCTGGGTCTGGAGGGTGTCGATGGTGCCCGTCAGCCTGCAGGGGGACGGGGGGCGACACAAGCCGAGAGCTCATCCGTGTTGTAGTTGCATTGTGTTGCTGAAGCCACGTCATGTTTACACATTTTTGCAATAATCAATAATTTAAATTAATAATAACATGTCATGATACAATCATTTTCTAATCATTTTCGTGATCATTTTTGTAACAGCTCTGAAAGAATCATTTCAATATTTTAAGGTCTCGAATAAACTTTTAGCATCTGTGTTGCATAGTGATACTGAAGCGACATCATTTTTATAGTTTTTTGTGTAATAAAGCATTTGTTTTATATTCATGCCCTCAAATCAACGGCTATGTCCTCCCGATACCGTCTGTCCAGCCATCGCTTAGAGAGCAAGAATACAAAACGGATGCTTTATTTCAAAACCTGTAAAACAGATGTTGCTAAAGCCAATTTATTTTCACAGATTTCCGCAATAAAGCGTTTGTTTTATATTCATCCTCTCAAAACGATGGCTATACAGGAGGTATGGGCAGGACACAACTCCAAGCTGCTGAAGCCCCCTTGATGAAGGAAACACCCCTGGATGGTTGGAAATGACTACTGCCAACCCCATATTTAGGATTCAAGTCGAAGGAATGCCATTCCCATGTGTTCATTAGAGACAGTTAAGTACAGGTAATGATAACGTTTGGTGTGTCGTTTTGGAGGCATAACACAACATCGTGAACATCCTTAAATAGCTGGTTAGCAGCTAAAAATTTTCCCACAGGCGCCATTGATCCACGGTGGAGTCTCTCTCTCTCTCTCTCTCTCTCTCTCTCCCTCTCTCAACCTCTCTTCTCCCGCTCATCTCTGTCTTTCACATGGTTTTCATCTGTCTGTGATGCGTGATATGCACTGATGGATATACTAAGGGATCTTCTCATCTACGTGTTCCTGTCCCATCCATTTAATTTGAAATCTGTCTTATATTTATGCATTTTAACAGTAGTTCCCCCCAATATATTAATATATCGAGAGAGAACGAGAGCGAGAGACGGAGACAGCGAAAGCAAGAGAGCGAGAGAGAAAGAGAGAGAGATTACTATAGCGAAGCGATAATAGAGTGAACGGAGGAGGAGAGGAGAAGGAAGTGAAAAGCCTGTCAAAAAGTGATCCGCAATTCGAGATAAGAGACGGGCAGACGCACCTCTCTATCTTCTGCTGGGAGGACTTGCTGTCGGTCACCAGCCTGACGTTGGTGAGCTCCAGCTCGCGGGCCGTCCCGTCCAGCTGCTCGTAGACCTTAGCGTGCTGCTCGTTCGTAGACCTTAGCGTGCTGCTCGTTCATGTCCCGTAGCACCTCCAGCTGCTTGGACAGGTACTGGGGACGCACACGGTGGGGGGACGCAGAGAAGGAGACCGGAATAGATTGAGGAGTGATGCACCATGCACACACATAAGACTGATGCTTCATCGAGGCTCCTTGGTTTTTAGGATAACCCTCTGTTCCTAAGGCCTTCTCTGCTTGGTCATTAGGCAAGGGAACTTTGTTTATGTGGCACTTTTCATACACGAGGCAGACTCAAAGTAACCTTAGAGTAACCTCTGTTCCTTAGGCCTTCTCTGGACATTGGAGTAACATCTGTTCCTCAGTCATTCTCTGCTTGGATATAACATGGATATAACCTCTATTCCTCAGTTATTCTCTGCTTGGCTATAACAGTAACCTCTGTTCCTCAGTTATTCTCTGCTTGGCTATAACAGTAACCTCGTTTCCTCAGTCATTCTCTGCTTGGATATAACAGTAACCTCTGTTCCTCAGTTATTCTCTGTTTGGATATAACAGTAACCTCTGTTCCTGAGGCCTTCTCTGGCCACATTCTACATTTGCGTTTCATGTTTTGCCAACCGGAGAACATAATTCCTGCCTTCCTGTGCTTCCCGTCCGCGAGCCAATCAGAGGCCAGGGGCGGTCGTCCGTAGCGTACCTCTATCTCCTGCACCTGCTCCTCGTTGGTGATGTAGATCTGCTGCAGGGAGTCCTCCAGCTCCTTGTTCCTCTCCAGCAAGGTCTTCCCCAGCTCTGCCGCTAGGTGGAGGTCTACAGGGAGAGAGAGAGAGGGAGAGGGGGAGAGGAGAGAGGAGAGGGGGAGGGGGGGGGAGATAGAGGGGGAGAGAGACAGGGGGAAGGGGGGTGGAGGTGGAGGGGGGAGGGGAGAGAGAGAGCGAGCGAGGGGGTTGGAGGGGGAGGAGAAGATAGAGGTGGAGAGGGGAGAGAGGGGGTGAGGGAGGGAGAAGGGGGTTGAGGGAGGGAGAAGGGGGAGAGTGAGGATGCGAGGGAGGTGGAGAGGGGGGAGAAGGGAGAGAGAGAGAAGGGGGAAGAGGGAGGGAGGGAGCGAGAAAGAGAGAGAGAGGAGTGGGGGAGAGGGAGGGAGTGAGGGGGGAGATAGAGAGGGAGGGAGAAGGGGGAGAGGGGAGGGAGCGAGGGAGAGAGGAAGAATGAATCAATCAAATATAATCCAGCACACAGCATTGTGTGTTCGGTCCAGTTGAACCTTCCAGGGATTTGAACGTTGTGAACTAGACTGTGGGCCTGAGTGGCGTTTATTTACAACAAGATTTGGACTTCTCCAACGTAAACTGAAGGGGCAGAGAGTCTATAGTTCACTGATGCGTGTACGTCAACGGTCGTACAAGAAACAGGAGATCTATATGTAGACAATGCTGAAAGGTAGTTATGGAAATAGGGAAAGGAATGAAGAGGGGGATGTTTAAAGGTCATTAAGGAGATATGGAAACACAAGATTGCGTACATGAAAATGAGTGTCTGATAGGCTACTACAGGAATCAAGCGTGTGTGTGTGTGTGTGTGTGGTGTTGTGTGTGTGGTGTGTGTGTGTGTGTGTGTGTGTGTGTGTGTGTGTGTGTGTGTGTGTGTGTGTGTGTGTGTGTGTGTGTGTGTGTGTGTGTGTGTGTGTGTGTGTGTGTCTGTATTTAGACTCCTACATCGGAGTACAGGAAGGTTGAAGCCTAACGATCTAAAAGAGGAGTTCAGTAGCAGGTAGTATACCTCGGTCAGGAGGATGTGCACCAACTGCCTTCACTCACTGTCATGCAGTGCTCTATTTCAGAACAAGTTATTAAGGGGCCGGAAATAACCCATCACGCAGCCTCTTTGTTCCCTCTTGGCTTCAGAGGGCACTTAACCAATTATGTGGAGAGGAGAGGAGAGGAGAGGAGAGGAGAGGAGAGGTTTGGTTTTTAAAATCCCTTTATTGCACCATAGCAAAAGAGACAACAGCTCACCATCACATCTTCATTCAAGAGCAACAAAAAAACACAAAAAACAAAAAACAGAAACCATCCCTAAAATACAAACAAACCTGTCAACCAGACACAGAACGTGTGTTTCTCCAATCAGAAACTTACAATTCAGCTCTCCGTCCCCCCCCACAGAGCACAAAACCCCCCAACAGCCCATACATGACCGAAACCATGCACATTGTCCATCATATCCGATTAATACGCATGTTCCACCCTCAGTCTGGCCTTCAGCAGACCCTTCAGGACCAGCACTGGCTCCACACTGCCAACACTCTGAGCCCGGTTCCTGCGAGTCAGCCAGATGGCCAACTTAGCAGCGCCAGATACAAAGTTCACCAATGAGTGTACATCCTTCTTTTTTGCACAGTACTTCGGGCCAAAAATAAACAAATCAAAAACAAAAAGCTCCCCTAGACCCCGAAACCACCTTTCTAACAGCTCAAACAGAGCACACAAACGAGGACACTGAATAAATAAATGTTCCAGGGTCTCGTTCTGAGAACAGAAGATGCACTCCTCCCCCAACTCTGGATCCAGGTGCGCTCTGTATCTGTTCGTAGCTATTGCTCCATGTACAATCCTCCACTGGAGGTCTGCTGTCCGTTTTTCAACGGGCAGCTTGTACAGAGACCGCCAGCTGCCCTTCGGGGAAACATCTGGACCAAAAAAACCAGTCCACCTCGACTCCTTCATCCCTGCCAAAGAGCGCAGGCTCAGAACCTTGCAGCAGATCTGATATATTGCCTTCTTCCCTACGTCCTGTAACTTCCCCAGGTGCGGGGTTGTGAGCGACAGCAGCTGACCTCCTCCCTCCTGCCACTCCCCCACAACTGGGGTGACAGACAGAGAGGGGAAACTGTACTCCCCTTCGGTCCACTGGTCACACACACTGTGGTCTTGCGCAAAAACCCTCAGGGGTTGTGGCAGGGCAGCACAGACTTCCTCCACCACTCTGTTGATGACCCTGATGGAGGTGATGTTGCTTCTCTGTCTCAGGTATGCCACCGATGTTTGCCGTCATCTTCATCAAGATGCCCAGTGTGGTGGCAGCCAGCCTCTCTAAAATGGGCTTCGCAGGGCTGGCAGACTGCAGTGTTTGAGTCTGTATAAGAGTATTAATAAAACAAAGGTTCCTCAAAACAGCCACCTGCCCGGAGTCTCATTTTTGGTACGTTGTGGCCTTAAAAATCGCATGCTGTAATACCGAAGCTATAAAAAAGGTGTCAGTCCAGA
Source organism: Melanogrammus aeglefinus (assembly GCA_900291075.1). NCBI lineage: Eukaryota > Metazoa > Chordata > Actinopteri > Gadiformes > Gadidae > Melanogrammus > Melanogrammus aeglefinus. The sequence goes on along the minus strand of OLKM01000502.1, from coordinate 1,206 downwards.
TAAGTCCACATCCTCAGATTTAAAAGGAAAAGCTGTTTATCGTAGCCCAAATCCCCGCGCCTCTCTTCAGCAGCACGCGAGCTGTATCAACCAGCTTGGGCCACAATCGATACCAGCAGTCTTTGTGCAGGTCTGGAGTTAAAAGAGGCTATTTTTGCCTGATATTGATGAGTCCCTGCCCCCTTCAGCCACAGGGCAGGTAGAGGGCCTGCTGCTCGGATCCAGTGCCGGCCAGACCAGAAGAGTCCAGGATTGACTCGCTGAAATGTCCTCCATCAGGCCTCCTCGGTGGTAGTCAGAGCAATAAGTCTATGCAAAGAAGTGAGGCGGACCAAGTTATTTGCAACCAAAACTCTTCCCCTATATGACAACTGGGGTTAGCAACCATTTCCATTTTGGACAACGGAGCGCACACTTTCTCCTTAACTCCCTCCCAGTTTCTTGTTCTGAAACCCCTCAGTTGCCCAGAAAATAATCCCAACACTTCAGGCCCTCCTTCCGCCCACTCAAGACCTCCAGGCAGACACTGTGCACTGTCTTGATTCTCCCCCCTCTCCACTGTCCCACCAACAAATCCTCACTCTTTGCCAGTTTCCACCCGCAGCAGATGAGGCCTATTTCGTACAGGGACAGGGGTATCCTTGCCAAACATTTAATATCCCCCTGGCTGGAGACCAAAAATCATTAACATCATCTGGCGTAAGCAGAAAACGGTAAAGTGGACGATTTCAGATCAGAGGACCAAGGCAGTGAGAGACCACTGAGCCCTACTCTCAACATGCCAGCAAGCGGGCTCAATAGCTAGGGTAATATAGTTGACCGGATGAGAGGACAACCCTGCCTTATCCCTCGCTGCACAGGGATTGGCCGACTCAGCCCTGCCCCCATTTTCACCATACATTGAGCACCACTATACAATAAACCAACCCAGGCCAGAAAACCATCACCAATGCCAAAAGCCCTGAGTGCAGAAAACAAATAACAGTGATCCACCCTATCAAAGGCTTTCTCCTGGTCCAAAGCAACAATACCAAAATTCACATTCTGGGATCTGCACACATCAATAACATCACGAATTAGGAAAATGTTGTCCATAATTTTCCTGTCAGGAACACAATAGCTTTGGTCTGTCTGTACAAGTATTCCCAGGATGTCCTTGAGTCTGTTCGATAAGGCTCTGGAACAGCACCTTATATCTCGTCCGCA
>OLKM01000501.1:217438-292499 GCA_900291075.1 Melanogrammus aeglefinus | reverse complement strand
ATCTCAAAGGAATTGTAGCCCAAACAGTCGCATGGTTGATCCATAAATCTGGTAGGTCAGATGGCTTTCTACGTCAGCTGAGCTATGATGCTGCCAAACAACTCTGCTTTCCGATATTTTGTTTATTTCCAATAGCCTAGGCCAGAGTCCTGTACAGGTCCATTTTTTGAGACCCGCACCCGCAATGTCCAGCACCAGATCCGCCCCGTCACCCGTGATAATATCAAAATGAAATCCGCACCCTCCCGGACCCGTTAACATTTGCCCCGTTACCCGACCCGTGCCCGCGATAAATCACACACAAGGGTTTAGGCATTAGGCATTAGGGTTGCCGCAGTATACGGTATTATCGGGGTTGAGGCCAACGCAGATTACTCTGTTGCACACCCGTAACACCAGAAATTCAGTAAAAATTAATGATTAGGATGAAGAAAATTAAAATGTGTAAAATAGGCCACAGTTCTGCTCTGTGCGGAAGAGAATTGGAGCGCCGAGAATTGGCAAACTCGGTGATGCTGTCGCCGAGTGTGAGAGGAGAGTTGACGGAGAAGATGGCGGTTGACCTAGTTTCAAATTTTATACTGTTTATACTCGGTAGTACCAGTGTTGACACGAGTGTATTACTCGGTGCGAAAATGTCCACACCGCGGCAACCCTAAAGGGCATTAAGATGGTCCAAAGCATCAGGTACCAGATTCCATCTTCTCTGGACATGCCCCCTGTTTCTAGAATTGGTCATAGCTCAAAGGTCGTTCTACGAAGCGCCTTAGCCAAGGGTCAATTGGATCGAAAACGGTGCTTTTGAGTTGAGCTTTTATTTTATTTACACTAGGGCTGAAGAACCGACTTGGTCCAGTCCGGAACCCAGCTGGTCTCCTGATAAACTAACCCTTTAACGCAGTAGTTAATCTAACCCTTTAACACAGTAGTTAAACTAACCCTTTAACGCAGTAGTTAAACTAACCCTTTAACACAGTAGTTAAACTAACCCTTTAACACAGTAGTTAAACTAACCCTTTAACACAGTAGTTAAACTAACCCTTTAACACAGTAGTTAAACTAACCCTTTAACACAGTAGTTAAACTAACCCTTTAACACAGTAGTTAAACTAACCCTTTAACACAGTAGTTAAACTAACCCTTTAACACAGTAGTTAAACTAACCCTTTAACACAGTAGTTGAACTAACCCTTTAACACAGTAGTTAAACTAACCCTTTAACACAGTAGTTAAACTAACCCTTTAACACAGTAGTTAAACTAAGCCCCTTCATGCATAGTAGTCTGGGTTGGTTGTTTCCGTATTCAGAATGAGTTGTACTAAATCCCTTGGTCTCTTCCAGTTCAAAGAGATCAGCTTCGCCTATGAGGTGCTCACCAACCCTGAGAAAAAGGAGCTGTACGACCGCTACGGCGAGCAAGGCCTGCGGGAGGGCGGTGGGGGCGGGGCTGGCATGGACGACATCTTCTCCCACATTTTCGGCGGCGGCCTCTTCGGCTTCATGGGGGGTCAGGGGGGTCGATCCCGCAACGGGGGCCGGAGGAGAGGGGAGGACATGGTGCACCCCCTCAAGTAAGTCCCGGGACATCTCTCGACAACGCTGGTTTACCAGTACTAGTAATAGTCAACATGTTGCTCTCTTTTCACAGGGTCACCCTGGAAGACCTTTACAACGGGAAAACTACTAAACTACAACTTAGCAAGAACGTCCTCTGCAGCACTTGTAACGGGTGAGTCTGGAGGGAGCTTGGTTTCCTCTTCCTGCCAGCAGCAGCTTCCTGTCAGCAGCAGCTTCCTGTGGCAGTCTGTGTATCCAGCAGTAAACTGAGGTGGGGTCACAGCATGCTGGCTACCTGCACCTTCTCCTCACGTGTTGTGACGTTTGTGCCGCTGCAGGCAAGGAGGCAAGACGGGGGCGGTGCAGAAGTGTGGGACCTGCCGGGGCCGTGGGATGAGGATCATGATCAGACAGCTGGCCCCCGGGATGGTCCAACAGATGCAGTCTGTGTGCACAGACTGCAACGGAGAAGGTGGGCGCGCAGACCGACACACTTGAGTTCTCAGGCTCAGGAGCAGAGCCTCACCGTCTGCCCTCATGTTCCTAGGAGAGGTGATCAGCGAGAAAGACCGCTGTAAAAAGTGTGAGGGCAAGAAGGTGGTGAAGGAGGTGAAGATCCTGGAGGTGCACGTGGATAAGGGCATGAAGCACGGCCAGAAGATAACCTTCGGAGGGGAGGCAGACCAGGCCCCGGGCGTGGAGCCAGGAGACATCGTCCTGGTCCTACAGGAGAAGGAGCATGAGGTCAGTGGAGCACATCTTCTAGAACTGACCCAGCGTGTTTCATATAAAATAGAATAGAATCCTATGTCTCTGTCTGGAACGGCAACCTCTGCCTGGACCGCCTGGGTGTGTAGTCTCTGTGATGTCGAAGGGCCTTTAGTAAACTCTGACGTCGGCGAAGGGACTCAGGCGGCGAGGGGTGTGTGGAGCTCTGTGTGTGTGTGTGTGTCACGGTTTGTGTAGCCTTTCATATAATACAACGCTCAATCACAACTATGATACGAACGAAGTATCAAATAGTTACCGTGGCTCCTAACCATGGGGATACCACGCCCCCCTCCATGTTTAGCTCTTCCCCTGTAGCGGGGGTGTTGTGACGTGGACGTAACGACGCATTCCCTACGCTGAACTTATTATTATCACGATTATTGTTTCGATATCAATATTAATCTGAATATATAATTTGATACTGCTGAAGCCTGAAGAAACCAGAGTGATCATTTGTTAAACCGTACACTTTTGTTATTACCATATTTGTGATAAGGGTACATTTAATCACATTTAAATGAGTGCTGTCAAGCGATTAAAAAAATTAATCTAATCAGTTTCAGGCTCTGCGATTATAATCTAAATGAATCGCATACTTACATTTTTCCAAGAAAGTATTTAAAAAATTGAATTCAAGTAAATTATGGCAGATGAACGATTCAATGAATAATAGACATAATAGACTTTAAAGTTCCAATGCCTCTTTTATTTAAAACATGTCTTTCATTAACATCAAATCAGATCAAATTAAAAACATTTCCATCACTCAAGATTCAACGCATCTCAGTCGAGTGTGGCTTGAGGAGGCTGCCTGCTAGCGCCAGCTTCAGGGGCTGTGGAAAATCGTACGTGCCAGCTTGCTATCAAACGTTTTGCCTTGAGGTGATATTTAAGGGTTGATGGTGTTCCTACCTACAGTTCCGTCTGGGAGCTTAAACTTGAACTTTTCGTTCATGGGGCCAAGCAGCATCTTCTTGTCTGGCTCGATTTTGCTTTAAGGCAAATCTAATTATTTTAACGCATTATTTTTTCTGTGATTAATTAATCGAAATTAACGCGTTAATTTGACAGCCCTAATTTAAATATAAACATTTAACTTCACAAACGTGTGTTATCTCCCCCCAACAGAACGATATAAGGTAACCTATTGAAAATAATGTAAATAAAAATAAATGTTACTCACCAGAGGGTGAACTTTTTTGCACTAAACTTGCAGTAAAAAATATATGTAGATAGTTCTTCTCGGGTCTCAGGTTTCTATATGTTTACGTTTTACACTTTGCACACGTTTTTGTCACAGTTGAGTTGGCTCACCATTGTCCAGAGCCTCACCAGCTAGTATAGGCTCAACCCAGCACTGCATTCAGCTCTTTGGCTCACATATTAAATGGGCCCTGCTCATGCTAAAAAGTAAAGCAGCGATAATTAGAAGTTTCAAGATTAAATCTTTTGAATAGAGCCAGAACCGATTTATCGGCTGATATTAGACATTTTCCAAACTATCGGTATCGGCATTTATAATGGCAGATTAAAGGGTTATTCCGGTGTAAAATGGATTTGGGATGTTTTGTATGATAATAGATAGATACTTTATTTATCCCGAGGGAAATTCAGGTATCCAGTAGCATAAAAACAAAACATACATTAGACTAAAATTAAGATATAAATTAAAATATGAAATTAACAGTACCTACAATAAACTTTAACCTAAATTCAGATCTAAAATAAAATGAACAGTAGCTACAATAAACGGTGAAGACAGTAAACAGTGCAAATGAAAGTAAATCAGTGCAGATGGTAGAACAGTGCAAATGAAAGTAAAAACAGTGCAGATGGATGTGCAAGATACAGATATAAATAAAATGTCTTGTTGATGTCCTCCCTGCCTTTACTGGGAGCTGTTGTACTTGTTGTCTGATGGCCAGGGGGATGAAAGAGTTTTTAAATCTATTAGTGGAGCTGGACTGGGACAGCAGTCGGCCACTGAACACACTCCTCTGCCTGGTGAAGGTGTCATGCAGAGGGTGGTGGGTGTTGTCCAGGGTCCTTCTATCTGCCACTGTCACCAGAGTCCAGCTCTGTGCCCACTATTGAGCCAGCCCTCCTCACCAGGAGAGTTGAGACGTTCATTTTGGAGCACAAAAACCGCATATAGACGCTTTCTTCAGTTGGCTGTTTTACCATCAGTAGATAACCCGTCGACGCCATTTTGTTTTTAAGACTTGTTAAGTAGATAGGTGAACACAGCGCTTGCGTATTGCTGACGGATGTCACAATCTGTGTTCGTCAATCTACCTATCGAGTCTTGAAAACAAAATGGCGTCGACGGGTGATCTACTGATGGTATTGTGTGTATAAAAGTGTCGTTTTTAATAAACCACCTGTACACTTACAAAGTTCTCAATGCCTCGTTTTATATGTTAAGACTAGGCCTGGGACGATAACAAATTTTGCTGGACGATATATTGTCCCACAAATAATTGACGATAAACGATATTATTGTCGACATTATCGAGACCAAAATAACCACTTATGTAATGTTAATATATCATAATAATGCAAGTACACCCTTTCAAATGCAACAATTAAACCTTTATTTCACATTGGAATGTCCAGAACCAGAACTTTTAAATATCCTCAATAAATAAAACAAACAAAAAACTATAAAAATAAAATAAAAAAAAGGACTCTCAGTCTCTGTTAGCAAAAATTCACCAAAAACAAAAAAATAGACCCTGTCTCTCCAAAACAATAAATAAAATGGCCTATCCAGTCTCAACAAACAAACCTGCACTTCAATAATGATAATAAATAATAATAACAACAGAGTTGTAACTTGTACATTCCTTATCCTTCCTTCCTTTCCTTGCCTTAACATGTAACACTGCAAATCCAGTTAAAAGAGGTAGAGGTAACAACATAAACACTTCCATATTTAGATGTCTTAACAGACCATATGCAAATCTGTAGCTACTTTAGTTTGGCAGATTCCGAGCAAGGAACACCAACATGTTGACCTTCTTGTGTGACTTAAGGCAGGATCTCTCTGGAGTAGCAATGTTGCCAGTCCACTTGACATCGGGTAGGTGCATGACAGTGTACCGTTAAACTTCTATCACCTAATTTCAAACAAAACTCTTGCTCAGCAACGATGGGAAATACAAATGTATTATTTAAACCAGTATGAATATTACCGTAGGCCTACACGTTTACCAGGCAATCGAATAACACACACACACGCGCGCGCGCACGCACGCACGCGAGCGGTAATCGGGAGAGTTGGGAGAATTCCCTGTGGGCCGCCGTTAACGCGTCAACGGCGCAACCAATTCGATTTTGTCTATAGGGGACAACTGAGCGCCCCCTCCCGAAGTGGTACAGCCCAGGTCGGCCTTGAACTGCCGATTGGTCAGAAAGACGTAACAGCTAATGACAACATTGAACTCTCATGCAGGTTATAACAGTGACCCACTTGTTGCGGTGTCTAACACGCATAAAATCAGCCAGCCTTGGACAACAACCCACCATAACGACAGACGACAGTGTTTTTGGAGAAAACAAAGTTTTATGGTTGACATTGACAATGATCGTGAGGTCAGTCCGACATGACGATTGGTCTTTCTTTTACTTCTCAAACTACGTTACAATTGAATGTTCATCAGCACGATTTTCAAATATTCTCGGAGGAGAAATCCTCCCGAACACCCGTTTTAAAAGCTCTCTAACTTCTGGGCTACAGCCCCGAATGTTTTCAATTGCTAGCGACGCTCCTCTTGTCATCCAGCGTGTTTGGAGGCGAGAGACGAGGAAAACCTTTTACAGTCTATGAGGAAAACAAATACACGCATGCACATAGCGATTTATCGAGGCCGTAAAAGTGACCGACTTCATTTTTATTTATCGTGCAATTAATTGATTTATCGATTATCGTCCCAGGCCTAGTTAAGACCCTTATTATACTACCAAAGAAATGTCGGCCTGCTTCTAGCCTTTTAAGTGGTTTAAAATAGCGATTTAGTTTTTACCATAACCACTGCCCCCTTGGTTCCAAGTTTATAGCGTACAGCCAACTGAAGAAAGCGTCTCCCGGTATATGCCTTTTTTGTGCTCCAAAACGAACGTTTCAACTCGTTATCATACAAAACATATCCCAAATCCATTTTAACCCGGAATTACCCTTTAATGAATATTGTAAAAAAATAAATATATTTTTGGGTTATTGTGTTTTTGTTTAAAAGACGTTGAGTTTAAAACCTTAAGTTTTTATTTTTATGCATTTTATTTATCAGAACTTCAAAGGGGACATATTATGAAAACAACACTTTTCCTGGGATTTGGGGTGTTTTGGGTCCTACGTAGGAAGGGGGCACATTCGAATATTACCTCTCACTTCCCCACCCCCCTCCAATCAGAGCATAGCTAAGATTTTGTGGACCAGCGGATGAGCAGCTCCGGCGGGATTGAGCTCGGTGGCAGCCCGGCAGCTCAGCTCCGGGAGTACAAACCCTTTCTCCGCCGGTGGCAGTTCAGCTCCCGGAGTATACCCGCCGGATGTCCTCCGGGAGCTGAACTGCCTCTGCTGCCGAAGCTTTGGCGGCAGTTCGGCAGCTCCGGTGGGAGCTCAACAGCTCCGACGGGGGGAGCTCGGTGGCAGACCGGCAGCTCAGCTCCCGGAGTAGGCAATGGAGAGACAAGGCCAAAGTTCCCTTCCCCCAATTCTTCTCAAACATGGCCGAGATAAACCCCACTACGAGTCTGTACTTGTTGTGGAAGTACCAGACTGAGACGTCAGACGCAGTCTTTATGATTCATAATATCATCTGAGGCGCACATAGCTTTTGGCTGTGATATTAGTTATAATATTATTTATAATTATGGATATAGTGCTGCAGGAGTCCGCAAACGGCAACAACCCCTTCTCCTCCATGCTGGTTGACTCTGACAGCTCATTGGTCAATGGGCAGCAGCTCATTTGCATTAAAGCTACAGACACCAGAAACTGCGCATTCTGAAGGGACTGAAACAGAGGGGAATAGCGGAAGGTGAGATTTTATTTCCTAAAAGCTATTTCCAGCAAACAGCCTTAAAAATACGTTTTCTGGAACTCGTATACTATGTTTACTTCTTGGGAAAACACCACAATATGTCTCCTTTAATATATTTTGATGTTCTTTTCTGTTTTTTCTGTTGGACTCATAAATAACTACAAATAACCAATGTTAGGGAAATCTGTTTACGTTTTGTTACCGGTTTCTGGAATTTCTTTTTTAAATATATATTGGCCGATATATCGGAATATCAAAATACTTATCGTATCGGCCTTAAAAATCCTTTATCGGTCAGGCTTTACTTTCGAATGAGTTTGTTCAGAGGTGTGTTGTTAGGGTAGTGTTGTGTTTGCTCACCTGCTGCTGTCAGGGGAGCGGGGACAGGAGGCTCCAGCTTCTCTTGACAGGCTCAAGTGTACAGTCTCCGTGGCAACTGGTCATTGTGAGTGATGGCATGAAAGGAATGAATCCAGGAGGTGCCTTATGTCTGTATAAAGAGCGCTGTCCTTCATGTATATTTATTTATTTATTTATTTATATACATGCGTTTGACACATTGGGATGACAAAATGCGCAAGAAGTAAAATGTGTTTTGACGTCTCTTGCATGGCCTCTCATCTACCCGTTAGGGTAATTATGAGATTGGATGGAACCCCCCTTCAAAGGTCGTTGGGTTCAGGCTGTGGCTGACATTTTCCTCCAATTTCTGAATTGGTATTGCTCATATAAAAAAAAAATTACACTCAGTTCTGCTCTGAGCTGTTCTGATCAGAGCGGTTAATGTAGACGATCCAAACATAATTTATTATCATTAAAGTAACCCGTCAGTCGAGTGTAACCTGATTACTTGGGTTAATATATCTTCCCATGGTTCCAATAGACTAAAGGTATGGCCACACTGAACGCGTTACGCGAGTTAGAGGCGTAGAAAATCTGAAATTTTTCATAGGGAACCATTGGTTTAGGCGCGTAGATGCGTTACACTCGCTAAAGCACCGTGTTAGACGTGTTTCACGCGCCCAACACACAGAGTTCGCGTGACCCAATGTCACTGGCAGAGAGTTGGAGCCGAGGACGCAGAAAGAACATGGACGACCAAGTCTTTGTTTCAGTATGTGCTGAAACGATGAGGTGGTGAAACTCACCCAGCTTTGAGCGCCTACGGAGGATGTCATGCACTATAGTTTAGATTCTCTGCCCGAGCCGACCCGCAGGCCGGGTCGGGCCGCGAAGCAAGACTCCTCCGCTGCACGTCGATGTCTTGTTCGCCCTGTTGGGGCTTATTTTCCCGATAATGACCGCCGTTCTGTACATTATCCCTTACGTATATATTAATGTGTCGGGCCGGGCGGGGCTCGGACAGAACGTGCACGGGCTCGGGTCGGGCTTGATTTTCTGGGCCCGATCTAAGCTCTATCCTACACCCAAACACAGCGGCGATTGGGTTCCCTACTCTCCTCGAACTCCCACAACAAATATAGTGCAGCTGTTTGTGGAGCATAAGAAAAGTAGCGGGGGAAAAGTTTTTGGCGGGCTCATCTAGCTGCGTAGGCACGTTGAACCATTTTTGTGACACACAATGATCAAGCGTCAGGTTAGGCGCACGTAATCTTACGAATTCGTAATCTTACGAATGCAGTATTATGATTGGCTGGAGGGAGATGTGATGTGCTCTGATGTTTCCTCTGCAGACCTACAAGCGAGAAGCCAACGACCTGCACATGACTCACCGGATCGGCCTGGTGGAGGCGCTGTGTGGCTTCCAGTTCACCCTGAAGCACCTGGACGCACGGCAGATCGTCGTCAAGTACCCAGCGGGCAAAGTCATCGAGCCAGGTGAGTCCTGAAGAAAACAGTAGGGGGTGCTGTACTCCTGAGGTAGGGCAATAGGGGGCGGTGTATTGTTCTCAATCCCCAGCTGCAGATCGAATTCAAATCGCCGAAGAATGGGCTAGTATTATCATTTCTGAGTCAACAATAACTTTGGGCAGGTGTTTTTGAGCACAGTATATAATACTAAACTTTGGTTAAACTGTTGACGACCGTCTTCTGTGCCAAATATCCCGCTGCTTCGGGTTTCCCTTTTAATAGGCGCGTTGAGAGGAGGAGCGGGCGAATCAGTTGTTAAGTGTAGCCTACCCGCGCACCACTGGCATGAATGCTTGTCTGTGTGTGCGTATGTGTTAGGGATGTATCGGTTACCGGTGTAACAGTAAACCCTGATAAAAATGTTTTAATAACAATTACTTCTTTCATTTCAAATAAAATTATTATCTCGGTGGATAACCGCGCACGCGGTGTGGAAACCTTGTGCAGGCGCACTGTGTAGCCTACAACAAAATGTTTTTGAGTTTCTTGAAGTTGGAAACATGGCGGAAGGAGGAGACAGCACTCAAGACATCCATCAGCCTTCTAATAGGAATGTGCATTTCTGGAAAAAATACTATTCAATATTCAATGAGAAATATTCTAATACTATTTCGAAAATGTGTCAATCAAGAACCCCCCACACACGCTCGCACGCACAATGACACAGGGAGAGGCTTTTATGATTTGGATGAAATCATTGTTTATGTCACCAACTGCGCCATAAACATGCAATATCAAAATTATTTCAACGTGGGCTTAGGCAGATAGGCATACATGCGCCGAAAACAGATCGCTATTTATTTATTTTACTGAACACAGCCTGCATGACAGTGAACTAGTCAAAAAAATAGCTTCACACAGTGTGTCTTTTTAAAATGTATTTGTTGCCAGCATTCGCCAAAGACGTTGACGCCGCATAGCAACCGAGGACGCTGGGGTTGATAAGTTACCGGACTCCTTGCGGAGTGATACGATAGAAAAAAAATAAAACAATTTCCTTTGACATTGGTCATTATATGCTTAGCAAAAATTATTCACCACCAGAAGTTTTGAAGGCCCATGCAAGTGACCGGAGCGTTCAACAGCATTGAGAAGAGCCGTGTAATAGATAACGATAGTCACATTCATTATTCGATATTCAACTCACGACTTTTCGCCGATCGTTGTCCATCCCTACCTTATTAGAGGATGAAGTATGGGCATTTGGGGTTTTAAAAATACTGCGATAATACAGAAAACTGGGATAATTTGTCAAAATAACCGTGACGTTAAATTTTTATACCGCTACATTCCTAGTATGCGTGTGAGAACGAGAACGTCAGGGAGAAAGACGATGATAAAAATCACCCAAAAAAAACCAAGAAGCGGAATCAATTTGTGCCGCTCAGTGTTGATTCTGTGGAGCTGCGCCACACATTGGTCTATGTACGGGAAACACTAAGGGTGCAACGGATCACAAAACTCCCGGTTCGGATCGGGTCACGGTTTTTGAGTCACGGGTCGGATCATTTTCGGATCAACAACCACAATAACGATAACAAAACAAATATGACTTTAAATAAAATCTTCAAATGTGTAAAAACAAAATAAAGTGAAAAATTAGGAAATAATCCTGCTTCCTTTAAGCATAGTCAATATTTTAAAAAAACATGGATAGTAAATAATCCCTAATCCTGGATTTACAATTCAGGATGTCTGCATTGCCTGGGGAGAGTTTAGTCTACACTCTCCCAAGGCAATGCAGACATCCTCATCTTCTTTTTTTTCATCAAGTATGGTAGCGAAATACAGTTTCTGTCGTTGATTTATTTGTCATTTTGTAAATCCATTGATTTTTGTTGGAAGACTCATTTCTCATTGCAAGGGAGGTTGGTTGTAGTCTTTTCGCTCGGTTCTAGCCATACTGTTGATACGGAGAACCGAGCGAAAAGACTACAACCAAACATAAACATGTCCGGTTCCGGTTCCGGTTTCAGTTTCAATGGGATTTACGTAACGCCAAATAAAACGCAACAGAAACTGTATTTCGCTACGATACTTGATGATGTTGTTAATACCGGAATTGTCCTTTAAACATGCGCTGATCACGTGAACGCACAACTTTTTTTTTTATCAGCTGATCCGCGGATCACTTGCGTCCCGAACCGTGAGGGTTGATCCGTACGGATCACGGGAAACCCGTGAACCGTTGCACCACTAGGAAACACTGTAAAGGCCAGATGTACAGGTCATACACAGAAAATTAGAATATCATGCAAAAGTTCATTTATCTCAGTAATTCAACTTAAAAGGTCCTACTAATACATTATGTAGACTCATTACATGCAAAGTGAGATATTCCAAGCCTTTATTTGTTATAATTTTGAACATTATGGCTTACAGCTTATGAAAACCCAAAATTCAAAGTCTCAGAAAATTTGAATATTACATGAAATCAATAAAAAAAGATTTAACATAAAGAAATGTTGGCCCTATGAAAAGTATAATCATGCATATGTACTCAGTACTTGGTTTGGGCCACTTTTGCATGAATTACTGCCTTAATGCGGCGTGGCATGGATCAGCCTGTGGCACTGCTGAGGTGTTATGGATGACCAGGATGCTTCAATAGCGGCCTTCAGCTCTTTGGCATTGTTCGGTCCCATGTCTTTCATCTATCTCTTGGCAATGCCCCAAAGATTCTCTATGGGGTTCAGGTCAGGAGAGTTTGCTGGCCAATCAAGAACAGTAATCCCATGGTCATTGAACCAGGTTTTTGTAGTTGTTGCAGTGTGGGCAGGTGCCACGTCCTGCTGGAAAATGAAGTCAGCATCCCCATAAAGATGGTCCGCTGAAGAAAGCATGAAGTTCTCTAAAATGTCCTGGACTACTGCATTCACTCTGGTCTTAATAAAGCAGAGTGGACCAACACCAGCAGATGACATGACTCCCCAAACCAACATAGACTGGAAACTTCACACAAGCATCTTCCATTCTGTGCCTCTCCAATCTTTCTCCAGACTCTGGGGCCTTGGTTTCCAAATGAGATGCAAAATTTGCTCTCATCCGAAAAGAGGACTTTGGACCATTGACAGGGTGTCCACGCATCCTTAAAAAGTCTTAAATTGATGTTTCTAAATTTAAGGCCTTAAAAAGTCTTAAATTTGTTACAAATGTCATATGCTGGTCTTAAATACTGTAACTCAAGGTCTTAAATTTGTCGGGGCAGGACTTTATATTTTTTTATTTTCCTCAAGTGACTTTTCAGGAAGGATAAGTCAAAGTTGCTACCTGCATATATAAACGATTATCTGCGTGCTTGCTAGCTAGTCTGCGACAATGGGTAGATGCAAATTCAAGGACAGTTGGCTGGAAGACGTCAGTTTCCCGAGGTTTGCTCGTGTCTGTTGCCAACCCCCACCATCGCGTGTTTTAAGTCTCAAATTTCATTCAAGGTGGTATTAAAAAGGTCTTACAAAATCTTAAATTTGACTTGCTGTAATCTGCAGATACCCTGATTGAGCAACAGACCAGTTATTTTTTTCTTCAGCCCAGGTAAGACGCTTCTGACGTAGTTTTTTGTTCAGTAGCGGCTTGACAAGAGGAATACGACATTTAAAGCCCATTTCACAGATTTGTCTGTGTGTGGTGGCTCTTGATGCACTCACCCCAGCCTCAGTCCAGTCCTTGTGAAGCTCTCCAACACTTTTGAAAGGCCTTTTGCGCACAATCCTCTCCAGGCTGCGGTCATCCCTGCTGCTTGTGCACCTTTTTCTTCCACACTTTGCCCATCCACTTAACTTTCATTAATGTGCTTTGATACAGCACTTTGCGAACATCCAACTTCTTTTGCAATTCCCTTCTGGGGCCTTCTCTCCTTGTGGAGGGTGTCAATGATGGTTTTCTGCAAAACTGTCAGGTCAGCAGTCTTCCCCATGATTGTAAATCCTACTAAAGCAGGCTGAGAGACCATTTAAAGGCTCAGGAACTCTTTTCAGGTGTTTTGGATTGATTAGCTGATTAGAATGTGACACTTTGAGCCTACAATATGGAACCTATTCACAATATTTTAATTTTCTGAGATTTTGAATTTGGGGTTTTCATAAATTGTAAGCAATAATGTTCAAAATTATACCTATATTAACAAATAAAGGCTTGGAATATCTCACTTTGCATGTAATGAGTCTACATAATCTATTAGTTTGGCCTTTTAAGTTGAATTACTGAAATAAATGAACTTTGGCACGATGTTCTAATTTTCTGATTATGACCTGTACTTACGCTGTCAAGCACTAGGTGTTTTACTCCAACCGACCACCAGTGGCTGGTGTTTTACTCCAACCGACCACCAGTGGCTGGTGTTTTACTCCAACCGACCACCAGTGGCTGGTGTTTTACTCCAACCGACGAGCAGTGGGGGGTTGTTTTACTCCATCAGTGTTAAATGTGCCTCCATCTCCCCAGGCTCGGTGCGGGTGGTGCGGGGGGAGGGGATGCCCCAGTATCGGAACCCCTTCGAGAAGGGAGACCTCTACATCAAGTTTGACGTCCAGTTCCCCAGCAACAACTGGATCAGCCCGGAGAAGCTGACGGTAAGGGTTAGAGGCGCTGAGGGTAAGGGGCGCTGAGGGTTAGAGGCGCTGAGGGTTAGAGGCGCTGAGGGTAAGGGGCGCTGAGGGTTAGAGGCGCTGAGGGTAAGGGGCGCTGAGGGTTAGAGGCGCTGAGGGTAAGGGGCGCTGAGGGTTAGGGGCGCTGAGGGTTAGGGGCGCTGAGGGTTAGGGGCGCTGAGTGTAAGGGGCGCTGAGGGTTAGGGGCGCTGAGGGTTAGGGGCGCGGCTGGAGGGGTTAGGGGGCGCCGAGGGTTAGGTGCGCCGAGGGTTAGGGGCGCCGAGGGTTAGGGGCGCCGAGGGTAAGGGGCGCCGAGGGTAAGGGGCGCCGAGGGTAAGGGGCGCCGAGGGTAAGGGGCGCCGAGGGTAAGGGGCGCCGAGGGTAAGGGGCGCCGAGGGTAAGGGTTAGAGGCCGTTCAGATCAGAAAAAAAACTAAAAGCCGCCATATTCATTAGCTGATTAATGTCCAGGAGGAATTTAGTAAAGGTTGGATTAGTAAAGGTTTAGTAGTCCTCTGTACATGAGGGGTTGGATTAGTAAAGGTTTAGTAGTCCTCTGTACAGGAGGGGTTTGATTAGTAAAGGTTTAGTAGTCCTCTGTACAGGAGGGGTTGGATTAGTAAAGGTTTAGTAGTCCTCTGTACATGAGGGGTTGGATTAGTAAAGGTTTAGTAGTCCTCTGTACAGGAGGGGTTGGATTAGTAAAGGTTTAGTAGTCCTCTGTACAGGAGGGGTTGGATTAGTAAAGGTTTAGTAGTCCTCTGTACAGGAGGGGTTGGATTAGTAAAGGTTTAGTAGTCCTCTGTACAGGAGGGGTTGGATTAGTAAAGGTTTAGTAGTCCTCTGTACAGGAGGGGTTGGATTAGTAAAGGTTTAGTAGTCCTCTGTACAGGAGGGGTTGGATTAGTAAAGGTTTAGTAGTCCTCTGTACAGGAGAGTCCTCTGTACAGGAGGGGTTGGATTAGTAAAGGTTTAGTAGTCCTCTGTACAGGAGGGGTTGGATTAGTAAAGGTTTAGTAGTCCTCTGTACAGGAGGGGTTGGATTAGTAAAGGTGTAGTAGGGTGCGCTCCACTCTTCATCTGACGGAGGCGTGTCCTCCTCAGGAGCTGGAGGACCTGCTGCCCTCGCGGTCCGAGGAGCCGGTGATCAGCGGCGAGACAGAGGAGGTGGACCTGCAGGACTACGACGCGGGCCAGGGCTCCTCGGGGGGCGGGCGGCGAGAGGCCTACAACGACAGCTCTGATGAGGAGGGGGGCCACCACGGCCCCGGGGTGCAGTGTGCCCACCAGTAGGAGAACCTGTAGGAGTCCACCTGGAGCAGACATGTTGGCTCCTCAGGCAGATGGACCAAGGTCTCCCCATGCAGTCAGAAAGTGAACGTCTAAATTAAGGGGTTTGTGAAGAGAGGTTTGTGTTCTGGGCTTGGTTTGTTTATTTATCTGTGGACTGTAAAAGCCGGTCATTTATACATTGCATATGTCTAAATGAGTCGTCGTCCCCCCCCCCCGATGTGACATGTGACAGCAAACGCATGTAAATCCTTCATGTGACAAATGGACGTTTTCTTTTCTTCCACTAAATGTCAAATATCGTATAAAATACAGCGAACAAGTGGGCATATTTCTAGGGTTGGACTTCCTGGACCCCCATACCATACCACCTTGACCTCATATCTCGCTCCTCCTCCCGGTCCCTCTCCTCCACCTCCACCTCCCTCCTCCACCCAAGGAGAAACAGGCCGTCTAGAAGGCTTTTCACGTTGTGATTTGTTGTTCAACGTGACTCCGCTGAGCCGTGAGATGAAGACCAGGATGCTGGACACTCACTGGTTCAGGGTTTTATTCACTCTCCAGCCATTGTTAGAAATTGTTTATATATCTGCTTGATTTTTACTGGTTTTCTTGGTAGGTTTTTACCTGTTATTTCCTTTCTATTGTTTTAATTCAAACGTTGTGTATAATATGATGAAACTGAACAGTACTTTTTTCAGCTGCTGCTTTCACTGCTTTAGGATGTGTTGACCCAGGACATTGGACACCATTCGCTGGTTAAGACTGCTTTGGTTCCTGCGCTGGATTTAAACAGTGGGACACACTTTATTCAAGCTGCAAACTTATGGAAAAATAAGATTGAAGTTGTTAAATAAAATATTCAAATATCAAGCATAATTTTGCCGATTTTTCAACTTATTACTCAACATCTACATGAGACGCTCGCTAAAAAGCACTTTATGATATACTGTTACCATATAGATATAATGCACTACTAAATTCAAATTTATTGATATTAAATATATTTTTTACTTTTGAATTCTTCAGTATAAAGGATGTATTGAATAATTTAGGTGCTTATTGGCCTACACTTGGCTGAATTATAAAAGGTATTAGTAACAGGAGGCAAATGTTCCGGCTCACTGAAAAAAGGCCGAAATTCCCATCTGGTGGCGCATTGACAGTGTTTACCTTCCTAATTTCTGGATTTCCCTATGGTCTCCGCTGTAAACGTCACAACGCTTTGAACTGTGGGTAATTCCCTCAGGTGAGGTCTGTACTGATGCGGGCTCGATAACGCCTTCGAGTGTGGACTCAAACCCCCAAGCCCTTCGGATTTCGACATTGGGACAGCCCTGAAGCCTTAGTAAGTCTGAGTCCGGACATTGGTATTGGGACATTTAGCCTTTTGAACTCTAAAAGACGTCCAAACGTAAAATAGGCCGACAATGATACGTGTCGTCCACTCCGAACTGGTTTATAATGAGCCTACTTGTTTTTTGAGGCACACATGCTAAGGTGATAAATCAAACATCACTATGTAAATTAAATGAGAAAAAGAAGACCGTAAAAGTAAGTCGTTTTTACATATATAACATTTCAATATACAGATAGAACAAACAGTTTGAAGGTAGTTTTTCCATTAACCACAGCTCATTTGTGGGTGACAGTATATTCAAAGAACTGAAGTTACAATCATCGTGATTTCAATAATACGGCTCGCAAGCACACGGCCAAAAGACAACCTGCTTCATCCAACAGATCCCAAACTAACTGGGTGAGGTAAGGGGTCCAAATGGTTAGGGTTAGCAGGGTGAGGTTGCGAGTTAGGCTGAAGGGGGTAGATGGGTTAGGGTTATGTTAAAAGGGCAAGGATTTGATGGGTTAGAGTTGGGTTGTAAGGATTAGGGTTTGGATGGGTTTGGGCTAGCAGGGTTAGGGTTAGTAGGTGCTCTGCTGGAGGCAGTGGCAGCCGCAGCCCGCAGGGCACTGGTCGTGACGGCTGAACCAGTCCATCATGTGGCTGGTGTGGCCGCCGTGGCCGCAGCTCAGGCAGAAGTTGGAGGCTCCGCGCACGGCCACGTGGCAGACTGCGCACTGGAAGGTCAGCCGCCGGCACACCTCACACTGCGTCCCACGCGCCTGAGAGCGGCAGTGGCAGCAGAACACCCCGAACTCTGCAGCGCACGGCCAGGATAACAGACATGGAGGTTTGATTATATCTAGATTATATCCAGTTAAAAACCAGATTATATCCAGATTATATTATGTACGACATCAAATTATATTCAGTACAACACCAATCCAGATGATATCCAGTCTATTACCAGATTATATCCAGATTCTTCAGAAGCACATGAATTAGTAAGTGTGTTAATATTGTTTGTGTATTATTGGTACTATTATCATAATTGTGTAGGTTTGTGTGTGTTTTTGTATTGTATCATTCAGATGGCACACTAACCGATCCCCTTGTGTGGTTCAGGAGGGCAGGAGGTGAACTTTAGCACGTCGGCCCTCTTCTCTTTCAGCCCCCAGCGGTGCAGGATCTCCCCGTAGCACTTCTTAAAGTCATCGAACTGCAGCACATGGGTGGGGTCCAGGAGCCTGGGGTCACAACGCAGGGTTATGGTCCCCACGGGGCCCTCACCACAGGGTTAGGGACCCCGCGGGTCCCTCACCAAAGGGTTAATAAGGAAGGGATCACCTCTTGTTCATGTCGTGCTGCTCCCGTTCTCGTTCTCGCGGGTCCGAGTAGCCCTGGTTGCCGTAGCGATAGTCATCAGGTGACGACTCGCCCCAAGGACCCCCATGCTCAGAGTCACGGCCCGTTGCTAGGGGCCATGAAATACATCCCATTAAATCATCATGGAACTATCCAGTAGACCCCATCCAAACATCTAACAACACTCCCAGTGTAAGGGTTCCCCCGACCCCATGCGCTAGGGTTAGGGGTACACTCTGGTCACCCGACCCCATGCTAGGCTTAACTTGAGCCCCTGAAACCCTGAGTCCTACCGGGGTTCCAGGGGGCGACGGGAACGGAGTCGGACGTACTGGAGCAGGAGCCGGAGGTCAGGGAGCTGGACGTGAAGCTGGGCTGGGGGGGGTCAACACAAGCTGTCAGTCATACCAAACCTGACCAATGACAGACTGACCAATGAGAACCTGACCAATGACAGACTGACCAATGAGAACCTGACCAATGACAGACTGACCAATGAGAACCTGACCAATGACAGACTGACCAATGAGACCCTGACCAATATCAGACTGGCCAATGAGAACCTGACCAATGACAGATTGACCAATGAGAACCTGACTAATGACAGACTGACCAATGAGAACCTGACCAATATCAGACTGACCAATGAGAACCTGACCAATAACAGCCTGACAAATGAGAACCTGACCAATATCAGACTGACCAATGAGAACCTGACCAATGACAGACTGACCAATGAGAACCTGACCAATATCAGACTGACCAATGAGAACCTGACCAATGACAGACTGACCAATGAGAACCTGACCAATGACAGACTGACCAATATCAGACTGACCAATGAGAACCTGACCAATGACAGACTGACCAATATCAGACTGACCAATGAGAACCTGACCAATATCAGACTGGCCAATGAGAACCTGACCAATGACAGACTGACCAATGAGAACCTGACCAATATCAGACTGACCAATGAGAACCTGACCAATGACAGACTGACCAATGAGAACCTGACCAATGACAGACTGACCAATATCAGACTGACCAATGAGAACCTGACCAATGACAGACTGACCAATGATCAGACTGACCAATGAGAACCTGACCCAATGACAGACTGGACCAATGAGAACCTGACCAATGACAGACTGACCAATGAGAACCTGACCAATGACAGAACCTGACCAATGAGAACCTGACCAATGACAGACTGACCAATGAGAACCTGACCAATGACAGACTGACCAATGAGAACCTGACCAATGATCAGAACTGAAGACTGACCAATGAGAACCTGACCAATAACAGCCTGACCAATGAGAACCTGACTAATGACAGACTGACCAATGAGAACCTGACCAATATCAGACTGACCAATGAGAACCTGACCAATGAGAACCTGACCAATATCAGACTGGCCAATGAGAACCTGACCAATGAGAACCTGACCAATATCAGACTGACCAATGAGAACCTGACCAATGACAGACTGACCAATGAGAACCTGACCAATGACAGAATGACCAATATCAGACTGACCAATGAGAACCTGACCAATGACAGACTGACCAATATCAGATTGACCAATGAGAACCTGACCAATATCAGACTGGCCAATGAGAACCTGACCAATGACAGACTGACCAATGAGAACCTGACCAATGAGAACCTGACCAATGACAGACTGACCAATATCAGACTGACCAATGAGAACCTGACCAATGACAGACTGACCAATATCAGACTGACCAATGAGAACCTGACCAATATCAGACTGGCCAATGAGAACCTGACCAATGACAGACTGACCAATGAGAACCTGACCAATGACAGACTGACCAATGAGAACCTGACCAATGACAGACTGACCAATGAGAACCTGACCAATATCAGACTGACCAATGAGAACCTGACCAATATCAGACTGGCCAATGAGAACCTGACCAATGACAGACTGACCAATGAGAACTTGACCAATAACAGACTGACCAATGAGAACCTGACCAATGACAGACTGACCAATGAGAACTTGACCAATAACAGCCTGACCAATGAGTGAGGAGCTCCGAGGCCAGTGGAGGCGGGGCTTACGTAGCGTGAGTGATGGGGGAGGAGGGCGGAGCGAGGCAGCTGCTGACCGCAGGGGGCGTCTGGAGGTCCCTGGGCTCTGAACACGCTGCACAGCATGGCCAGGGTCTGGACGTCACTCATCTGGCTGTAGTGGTCCAGCCTAGAGAGAGCAAGAGCAAAAGAGAGAGACAGGAGGAGTGAGTGCAGGGCCGCCGGGCTGGGGGTGTATGGTGGACCGGCTTGGGGGGGCCTCTACCACCCCCAAGCCCATCAGTGGCTCTTGCATACAGGGCCCAGAATTTAATGCTACGCTCCTCCTGAGTGAGTGCTATTGTCTACATGGACTGGGCAGTGAGACAGAATGAACCAGGTGCTCTGTGTTCTCCAGGTTGACCTACAGAGTCTCCAGCAGGTGTCGTCCAAAGGGGTGCCTGGCCCAGGGGGTGTCGGTGTCCGGGTCCGGGTCCGGTCCCAGGTCCTGGCTGGTGGCAGCGGACGCCAGGGCCCACACCTGTGGATGCACACGCACACAGGATGTGGAATCAGCTATATATATATATATATATATATATATATATATATATACACATATACACTATCTATGATGTATACAGCGATGTAGAGCTGTATACACCCTGTATACACGCCTTCTAACCCTGAAACAATCTACAGTCTAGGGGGTCTATAGCGGCCTACAGTGGTCTATAGTAGTCTCCAGTTGTCTATAGGTTTCAATAGGGGTCTTCAGTGGTCTACAGTGGTCTATAGTAGTCTAAAGGTTTCAATAGGGGTCTTCAGTGGTCTACAGTGGTCAATAGGGTGTACAGGCGTCTATAGGCGTCTATCAGGGGTCTAAGTAGTCTAGAGTAGTCTACAGGGGTCTATAGGCGTCTAAAGAACTCTATAGCAGTGTACAGGGGTCAATAAGGGTCTACAGGGGTCTACACTGGTCCACAGTGGTCAAAGGGGTCAGGGGGATCACCTTGGCCACGTCCCGTCGGCCCACCACCAGCGCGGCGGCAGCGTTCTTCTGACACGTGTCCTGGATGTCACTCACGTTCAGACTAGAAGGAGGACGGACACGGTGGTGAGCAGGGACAGATGGACACGGTGGTGACAGACGGACCCAGGGGAGCCCAGGGACAGTGGAGCACGTTAGAACACATGGGTTTGGCTCCAGCTACAAACCAGTCTGCATGAGCCCCTATTTAAAGGATCAAAGATACCTCCATCAACTGGATCTAAAACATGTCAACACGTCAAGAGCATGTCCCCCTCAGAGCGGACCACTCACTGTAGCTCTCTCCCAGTGCTCCCAGCAGACCACTCACATGTAGCTCTCTCCCAGTGCTCCCAGCAGACCACTCACTGTAGCTCTCTCTCCCAGTGCTCCCAGCAGACCACTCACATGTAGCTCTCTCCCAGTGCTCCCAGCAGACCACTCACATGTAGCTCTCTCCCAGTGCTCCTAGCAGACCACTCACATGTAGCTCTCTCCCAGTGCTCGGTGGACCGGCAGCAGGCAGGAGATCTCCTGGATGATGACCTTCCCTGCCAGCTTGATGGGTCGGTTGCTGGAGTCGCTCCCCTCGCGCTTGGTCTTGAACCTCCGAGATTTCTATCGGACCGGGAGCGAAAGAGAGGGGGGGAGACGACAGCGCCCCCCAGAGGAGGAACCAAGCACCACTTGATTAAAAGTGGTTTCTAACAGATTAACAGGGCTGTATGCGGCTGGGATGAAGACCTGGCTGGAGTCAAAACTGTTATTATTCCTGCCAGTAGATTATGTTGATGTGCTGGTAGATTAAACTGATATGATACTAGGGCTGGGCGATTAATCGAATTTTGATCTCGATTTTGATTTTTGCGTCAGACGATCACAAAATAACATTATCGATTTTTTCGATTATTTTTTTAAATGATTTATAGAAATTGCAGAACAACTGGATACATATCTGTACATTATTCTTTTGGACCATTTTGTGCGTTATTTTAAGCCGAAATTTCAAAGTTCTCAGTTACAAAGTATTTTTGAGAGAGACATGCTGAATTAATACATGATGTTTTCAAACTCAAAAAATAATCGTTTGAATGATCGTGATTTCAATATTGACGTGATTATGATTTTTTACATAATCGAGCAGCCCTATATGATAGTAGATAATGTTAATGTGCTGGTAGATTATACTGATATGATAGTAGATTATGTTGATGTGCTGATAGATTATACTGATAAAATAGTAGATTATGTTGATGTGCTGGTAGATTATACTGATATGATAGTAGATTATGTTGATGTACTAGTAGATTATACTGATATGATAGGAGATTATGTTGATGTACTAGTAGATTATACTGATATGATAGTAGATTATGTTGATGTGCTGATAGATTATACTGATACGATAGTAGATTATGTTGATGTACTAGTAGATTATAGAGATACGATAGTAGATTATGTTGATGTAATAGTAGATTATACTGATATGATAGCAGATAATGTTGATGTTACTAGTAGATTATAGAGATATGATAGTAGATTATGTTGATGTTCTGGTAGATTATATTGATGTGCCATTAGATTATACTGATGTGCTAGATTATATTGATGTGCCATTAGATTATACTGATGTGCTAGATTATATTGATGTGCTAGTAGATTATGTTGATGTACTAGTCAATTATATTTTGTTGGTTATTTTGATGCGCTAGTAGATTATATTGATGTGCCAGTAGATTATATTGTGCTAGTAGATTATATCGATGTGATAGTAGATTATGTTGATGTACTAGTAGATTATAGAGATACGATAGTAGATTATGTTGATGTACTGGTAGATTATACTGATATGATAGTAGATTATGTTGATGTACTAGTCAATTATATTTTGGTGGTTATTTTGATGCGCTAGTAGATTATATTGTGCTAGTAGATTATAATTATTTCTTTATTTCTTTATTTCAAGGATAGCCCCTTGAGATGTATGATCTCATTTTCGAGGGGGTCCTTACAATAATGACAAATAATACAATGAAATATTGATGTGCCAGTAGATTATGTTGATGTACTAGTAGATTATAGTGATATGATAGTAGATTTTGTTAATGTACTGGTAGATTATACTGATACGATAGTAGATTATGTTGATGTACTAGTAGATTATACTGATATGATGATAGATTATACTGATATGATAGTAGATTAGGTTAATGTGCTGGTAGATTAAACTGATATGAAAGTAGATTATGTTGATGTGCTGGTAGATTATATTTTGTTGGTTATTTTGATGCGCTAGTAGATTATATTGATGTGCCAGTAGATTATATTGTGCTAGTAGATTATATTGATGTGCCAGTAGATTATGTTGATGTACTAGTAGATTATAGTGATATGATAGTAGATTATGTTAATGTACTGGTAGATTATACTGATATGATAGTAGATTATGTTGATGTACTAGTAGATTATAGAGATACGATAGTAGATTATGTTGATGTACTAGTAGATTATACTGATATGATAGTAGATTATGTTGATGTGCTGATAGATTATACTGATATGATAGTAGATTAGGTTAATGTGCTGGTAGATTAAACTGATATGATAGTAGATTATGTTGATGTACTAGTAGATTATACTGATATAGTAGATAATGTTGATGTACTAGTAGATTATAGAGATACAATAGTAGATTATGTTGATGTACTGGTAGATTATATTGATGTGCCATTAGATTATACTAATGTGCTAGATTATATTGATGTGCCATTAGATTATACTGATGTGCTAGATTATATTGATGTGCTAGTAGATTATGTTGATGTACTAGTAGATTATAGAGATACGATAGTAGATTATGTTGATGTACTAGTAGATTATACTGATATGATAGTAGATTATATTGATGTGCCATTAGATTATATTGTGCTAGTAGATTATATTGACGTGCTAATAGATTATATGGATGACAGTAGATTATATTGGCCTAGTAGATTCTATTGATGTGCTATAAGATTAAATTGAAAGCGATCATTAGTTTGTGGAGACCAAAGAGCGTGTCAGATGAATCGTGGACAATGTTGCTGTTACTGTCGACCGCCATGCGAGGCCGCAGGATACATCGGGAGGGGAGGAGGGAGGGATCAGTACCGGGTAGTCATGGTTAGGGTTAGGGTTAGAGGGTTAGGGGGTTAGGGTTAGAGGGTTAGGGGGTTAGGGGTTAGGGGGTTAGGGTTAGAGGGTTAGGGGGTTAGAGGGTTAGAGGGTTAGGGGGTTAGGGGTTAGGGGTTAGAGGGTTAGAGGGTTAGGGGTTAGGGTTAGGGTTAGGGGGTTAGAGGGTTAGGGGGTTAGGGGTTAGAGGGTTAGGGTTAGGGGGTTAGGGTTAGGGGGTTAGGGTTAGGGGGTTAGGGTTAGGGTTAGGGGGTTAGGGTTAGGGGGTTAGAGGGTTAGGGGGTTAGGGTTAGGGTTGGAGGGTTGGGGTTAGGGTTGGAGGGTTAAGGGGTTAGGGTTAGGGGGTTAGGGTTAAGGTTAGGGTTAGGGTTAGAGGGTTAGGGTTGGAGGGTTAAGGTTAGAGGGTTAGGGTTAGGGGGTTAGGGTTAGGGTTAGGGTTAGAGGGATCAGTACCGGGTAGTCATGGATAGTTTGGACAGACCAACGGCGGAGGGCAGACATTGGGGGCTTCTGATTGGGGGAGAACGGGGGTGTAGAAGTGGACCAAGGCACCAAAAGGAGACAAAAGATTGGCCCATTTGGGAGGGTGGTGACCAATCAGGGAAGGAAGACACAAAGTATGAGGAGGGTACACAGATGGAACATACAAACCACAAAGACAACCCCTGCAGCTGACCTCATTCACTGAGCTCACAGCTCAATGCAGGCTACACACATCTCCACACTCCCAGTGTGTGTATGCACGTGAGTGTGTCCGTGCATGCATGCATGTGTGTGTGCGTGTGCCTGTGTATGCGTGTGAGTGCGTGCGTGTGTGTGTGCTTGTAGGTGTGTGTGTGTGTGTGTGTGTGTGTGTGTGTGTGCTTGTAGGTGTGTGTGCTTGTAGGTGTGTGTGTGTGTGTGTGTGTGTGTGTGTGTGTGTGTGTGTGTGTGTGTGTGTGTGTGTGTGTGTGTGTGTGTGTGTGTGTGTGTGTGTGTGTGTGTGTGTGTGTGTGTGTGTGTGTGTGTGTGTGTGTGTGTGTGTGTGTGTGTGTGTGTGTGTCTCACCCGCTCCTTGTAGTAGAAGGAGGAGATGGACACGGTGTCCTTGTCGGAGCGGGTGGGGCTCCCGCTGTACAACCTCAGGGTGCTCTGGGACTCGGTGCGCATCTTCATGGGGGTCAGCACCCCGCTGTGGTACGCAGACAGCGCCGACAGGGACCTGGGGCGCACACAGTGAAGGGGGAACACCTTCTGATGTCTGCATCTTATGATTGGCTCTGAGAATGTAAAGTGTCTTATGATTGGCTCTGAGAATGTAAAGTGTCTTATGATTGGCTCTGAGAATGTAAAGTGTCTTATGATTGGCTCTGAGAATGTAAAGTGTCTTATGATTGGCTCTGAGAATGTAAAGTGTCTTATGATTGGCTCTGAGAATGTAAAGTGTCTTATGATTGGCTCTGAGAATGTAAATATCTTATGATTGGCGCTGAGAATGTAAAGTGTCTTATGATTGGCTCTGAGAATGTAAATATCTTATGATTGGCTCTGAGAATGTAAATATCTTATGATTGGCTCTGAGAATGTAAATATCTTATGATTGGCTCTGAGAATGTAAAGTGTCTTATGATTGGCTCTGAGAATGTAAAGTGTCTTATGATTGGCTCTGAGAATGTAAATATCTTATGATTGGCTCTGAGAATGTAAACATCTTATGATTGGCTCTGAGAATGCAGGGATCCCCTCACCTCGGCGTGGGTTCGGAGGCCGGGACCGAGCGGTGCATGGTATTTGGTCTCGTGAAGTAGACCAAGCAGCCAGTGCCGCAGAAGCGCGCTCCAGAGGTGCGGGGGAAGGGGATGTTGGCGTCCTGGTGACAGACAGACAGGAGGAGGCGGAGCTATCACCTCTAAACTCTAGCCTCTATCTAACGCCATCATCTAACCCTCGAGACCCTAGGGCCAGTGACCCTAACCCAGTAACATGTATACCAGTGTAGGGGTCAGTGACCCTAACCCAGTAACATGTATACCAGTGTAGGGGTCAGTGACCCTAACCCAGTAACATGTATACCAGTGTAGGGGTCAGTGACCCTAACCCAGTAACATGTATACCAGTGTAGGGGTCAGTGACCCTAACCCAGTAACATGTATACCATTGTAGGGGTCAGTGACCCTAACCCAGTAACATGTATACCAGTGTAGGGGTCAGTCACCCTAACCCAGTAACATGTATACCAGTGTAGGGGTCAGTGACCCTAACCCAGTAGCATGTATACCAGTGTAGGGGTCAGTGACCCTAACCCAGTAACATGTATACCAGTGTAGGGGTCAGTGACCCTAACCCTCACCTGGTAGGATCCGTAGGTGTTGGTGACCCTGGGAAAGGCGGGCAGGGCGGGGGTCACCGGGTTCGACAGGACGTAGGGGCTGGCGGGCGGACCGTCCTCCTGGGTCTAGGAACACCGTAAACACCTCATGTCATACCGTAAACACCCTCATGTCATACCGTAAACACCCTCATGTCATACCGTAAACACCCTCATGTCATACCGTAAACACCTCATGTCATACCGTAAACACCCTCATGTCATACCGTAAACACCTCATGTCATACCGTAAACACCCTCATGTCATACCGTAAACACCCCCATGTCATACCGTAAACAACCTCATGTCATACCGTAAACAACCTCATGTCATACCTTTAACACCCTCATGTCATACCGTAAACACCCTCAGGTCATACTGTAAACAACCTCATTTCATACTGAAAACAACCTCATGTCATACCTTTAACACCCTCAGGTCATACTGTAAACACCCTCAGGTCATACTGTAAACAACCTCATGTCATACTGTAAACAACCTCATGTCATACTGTAAACAACCTCATGTCATACCGTAAACAACCTCATGTCATACTGTAAACAACCTCATTTCATACTAGGGCTGGGCGATATGACGATATCATACCGTCGACGATATGAAAGTGTCTACCGGGAGAGATTTGGCCATATCGTTTATACCGAGAGAGGAAAAAAAAAAAATGGCGGTGGATGGAACTGCAGTTAACTGCAGTTCCATCCACCCGCCACAACGGGGCCCTGCAGCAGAGTGCTTAGCTGTAAGACATTTAACTATTCCCAGAAGAAGAAATTTCACCAGCCAATGTTCTTTCAGTTAACGTAACCTGCACGTAATTTGAGGTGAGGAAGGCAGGAATCATGGCGGAGGAAAGTGAAAGTTTTGCCACTATGCCTACCGAGCAGGCGAAGCCGGAGGCATCCCAATCATTGCCACACGAAGAGGAAGAACTTGTTTCTAAAAAGGGTGCGTCTTCTGTTGTTTGGAAGTTCTTTGGATTTAAAAAGGCCGACAATGAACAGAAAACTATAGTTTGCAAAACATGTTGCGGGACAGTTGGTGCCACGGGAGGAAATACAAGAAAATAAAAGAAAAAAACTGATCAAATGTGAAGTATATTTTAAGCCATTTATTATTTTAATTTACTTCAAAAATACCATATCGTGATACATATCCATATCGTGATATAAAATTACTCATATCCTGATATAAGATTTTGTCCATATCGCCCAGCCCTATTTCATACTGTAAACAACCTCATGTCATACTGTAAACACCCTCATGTCATACCTTTAACACCCTCATGTCATACTGTAAACACCCTCAGTTCATACTGTAAACAACCTAATGTCATACTGTAAACACCCTCATGTCATACCTTTAACACCCTCATGTCATACTGTAAACACCCTCAGGTCATACTGTAGACACCCTCAGGTCATACTGTAAACAACCTAATGTCATACTGTAAACACCCTCATGTCATACCTTTAACACCCTCATGTCATACTGTAAACACCCTCAGGTCATACCCTAAACAAGATTCAAGATTCAAGATTCAAGATGCTTTATTTATCCCGAGGGAAATTACTATTATTAACCTCATGTCATACCGTAAACACCCTCAGGTCATTCACATCACACACCTGTAATATACTGCATGCAGATGCATATTGATTTCATTTTAATAGGCATATCTTTCCTTAAAATCTGTTTATTCTGTATTCTGTCTTCATTCTATTTGATTCACTTTTATGTTTCTGACTTGAGCATCTGTTACAAATCATTTTCTCTGGGATCAATAAAGTTACCTTTAATCTAAAGTTTATTACTTTTATCTTAAAAACATTATGATATTTAGTCCATGAATTATAGTAGTATTCGGAACAATAAAGTTATAATATTACATTTTTTTATATATAGTGTGTCCATACCAGACAACATGTGTGTGTTTGATGTGAGGCTGGGGGAGACGACGTGTGTGTGTTTGATGAGAGGCTGGGGGAGACAACATGTGTGTGTTTGATGTGAGGCTGGGGGAGATGACATGTGTGTGTTTGATGTGAGGCTGGGGGAGACAACGTGTGTGTGTTTGATGAGGGCTGGGGGAGACAACTTGTGTGTGTTGGATGTGAGGCTGGGGGAGACGACATGTGTGTGTGATGCAGGGGGGGTCCTCACCATGTCAGACTCTAGGCAGGACATCAGCTGGCGCACACACGGCTCCAGACAGTTCTGGTTCCTCTTCACCTTCTGCAGCGACGTGTCAGTTAGAATCTACAACACAGGGTTCAAACTATCAGCACACTCCTCACAGTGTCCATCTCATCCTCACTCCCATCGTCATCACCATCATCATCGTCCTCTGCACCTCCACAACCTTCATCATCATCGTCATCACCATCCCGACCACCACAAGAGGAAGGTTTCCTGTCTGAGGGGCCCGGCTGTACCTTCTGGATCTTGGTCCTCATGGCAGAGGGGATGCTGGTGGGGGAGACGAACTGGAAGGTAGGCACGGCGTTGTTGGGGTAATGGGCGGGAAACTTCACCACCAGCCGCACCTGGTGGCTGCCCAGGTGGGCGGAGACCACGCAGCTCCGGTTTAGAGCATCCATCTGGACGCACAGGAGGACCGCCGTCATCATACACACAACCCTAACCATTATCACCAGCACCATCGGCTTCAGACATTCCTGTTGTCCTCTTTAGATCACATGCAGAAACACGATGAGAAGGAGGCCGTCTCCCACCTCCACGTTGACGTTCCTGATCTGCAGGTTGACCAAGGAGAACTCCTGCTGCAGGGTCTGGGGCGCCCCGCTGGAGCCCAGCGCCGCCTGCTCCAGGTCTGGGAGAGAGACGACAGGATGACGCGCAGTCTTTATTACTGGGTATTTATTCAACAGGGACTTGAGATGGGCCTACAGGTTACTAGGACCCTCCTAGCGGACTACATTACCCAGCAGGCTCCTCCATGCTGATCTCACCGTGCAGGTCTTCACCCAAGGGGGCTGTGCTCTGCTGGGGCTCCAGGTCCTGGGAGGACTGGGTCCTCTCCGGCTCCATGCTGAGGGACCCTCCCTCCAGGAGCTCCTCCACCATGTCGTTGGCACACAGCTGCACCCGCGGTAGCCGGCCCAACAACCAGACAATCAATTGGTGCTGCGTTATTCCCATCGGCCTAACCCTAAAGCCCTCACTAACCTGAAGCACTGACCTAAAGCCCTCACTAACCTGAAGCACTGACCTAAAGCCCTCACTAACCTGAAGCACTGACCTAAAGCCCTCACTAACCTGAAGCACTGACCTAAAGCCCTCACTAACCTGAAGCACTGACCTAAAGCCCTCACTAACCTGAAGCACTGACCTAAAGCCCTCACTAACCTGAAGCACTGACCTAAAGCCCTCACTAACCTGATGCACTGACCTAAAGCCCTCACTAACCTGAAGCACTGACCTAAAGCCCTCACTAACCTGAAGCACTGACCTAAAGCCCTCACTAGGGCTGGGTATTGTCAAGAATCTCACGATTCGATTCGATTTCGATTCATTAGGTCACGATTCGATTCGATATCGATTCGATTCGATATTGATTGAAATGCTTCGGTATCGATTCAGTATCAAGTAGAAATACACAAGAAAGAGTAAAAAATTTTTTTTTTTAATAATTATCTATTAAATTTCATGCCTTATGAACAAACAGCCTGGGTACAGGGCTGGAAATTGTAACATAACATCAGGATATCTTTGAACAATAAAAAAAAAAAAAAAAAAAAATGCCCCCACTGGCCAGGTTGTTGAATCGATTCAGAAAATTGCTGAATCGATATTGAATTGTAGGGAAAATAATTGCAATGCATTGCTGAATCGATATTTTTACCCACCCCTAGCCCTCACTAACCTGAAGCACTGACCTAAAGCCCTCACTAACCTGAAGCACTGACCTAAAGCCCTCACTAACCTGAAGCACTGACCTAAAGCCCTCACTAACCTGAAGCACTGACCTAAAGCCCTCACTACTAAGCCTGAAAGCACTGACCTAAAGCCCTCACTTAACCTGAAGCACTGACCTAAAGCCCCTCACTAACCTGAAGCACTGACCTAAAGCCCTCACTACTAACCTGAAGCACACTGACCTAAAGCCCTCACTAACCTGAAGCACTGACCTAAAGCCCTCACTAACTGAACCTGAAAGCCACTTGACCTATAAAGCCCTCACTAACCTGAAGCACTGACCTAAAGCCCTCACTAACCTGAAGCACTGACCTAAAGCCCTCACTAACCTGAAGCACTGACCTAAAGCCCTCACTAACCTGAAGCACTGACCTAAAGCCCTCACTAACCTGAAGCACTGACCTAAAGCCCTCACTAACCTGAAGCACTGACCTAAAGCCCTCACTAACCTGAAGCACTGACCTAAAGCCCCCACTAACCTAAAGCACTGACCTTCTGCAGCTGTGGATCCACGCGCCATATCCTCAGGGTCTGGTCTCTGGACCAGGTGACCAGCTGGCAGTCCTTGGAGCCTGCGGGCAGCAGAGAGATATTGAAGCGTTACGCAGTTTTTCACAGCGTCAGATATAGCTGGTTATTAACAGGGAGACAGGCATCGGACCTTCTTTCTGCGGGCGCCACTGGAACTCCAGGACCACGTCGTCATGGCCCACAAAGGCGTGGACGGGGCTGTTGAGGTCCAGCGTGCTCCACAGCAGCAGGCTGTTCTCCCGGCGCAGCTGGGGAACCATGACCGTCACCAGGCCGTGGGAGAAGGGCTGGCATGGAGGGTTAGGCAGCGACAGGGGAATGGTATTTAGTTAGAAAGAGAGAACATACATCCCGTCATGTTGAACCACTTTGACCAGTTCATAGTCATAGTCGTAGTATATTACTATATTTATTACTATTATTACAATATTATATTTACTCACTGTGTATCGTGCCTTCCACACCGGCACCTGGCACGATAAGATGTTGAGGCACTTTCTTGGGCTGTCTGTAATCCCAGAACTTGGGACAGGGGACAGGTATAGACACAGTGATTGTTGTTGTTTGTGGTCTAAGTGCACGGTAGGGTTAGATTCAGGGTCGGAGGAGGTGCGTTCTTCTCACCCTGACAGAGTTGTCCTGACTAGACGTGGCCAGGATGTACTCGTTGTCCGGGTGCCAGTCCAGCCCGTGGATCTTGGACAGATGGGCGGCTACATACTCCACCGCTGTGTTGGGTTTCTACTGGAACAAGTCCTAATAAATAAGACTGCTTGTTCTTTGTGTCTCAAAACATCTGTGTTTAGAAATCCAGATTGTCCCTCACCCTTCTGTCCCATATGCGGACATCTCCGTCGTGACTGGAGGCCAGGACGTTCTGGTTCTTTCTGTTCCATTTGACCTGAGAAGCTCCGGCTACAAGACAACAGAAGAGATGCTCAAGGATGCTCGAGGACAGCCACGACAGCACCCTCTCCTGTTGAAACTTAGTTATTGCACCTTTGGCGGAGGTTATGTCAGGTGACTATTTAAGTTAGATGCTCTTCATGCGGTTTGACATTAATGTTGATCATCTTAAGCCCCTCCTCCTTCTTAACTCACCCACTGCAGAGAGTGCCACCAGGGGCTTCCGGGGGTCTCTGTCAAACCAAACATTGATTGATTAAATTAAAAAAGGATTGCCGGAGTCTTACGTAAACAACATTTACATTTACATTTACATTTAGGGCATTTAGCAGACGCTTTTATCCAAAGCGACTTACAATAAGTACATTTGTCATAAGAAGTGCCACAATATATCGCTGTAGGTACAGAAAGGACGTTCATAGAACCAAGTGCAAGTACTACAATCACTAGGCCAACCAATTCCCCGTGTTACAGCAGTTAAGTACTATAATACAATACAATACAATACAATACAGTGTACAATGGTGGCCAGAGGGGGGAGGGTGGCTATGCAGAGTCGAGGTGGTACTCTGAACAGGTGAGTCCTGAGTCTTTTTGGGAAGATAGTGAGCGACTCTGCGGTCCTGAGAGCAGCAGGGAGCTCGTTCCAAACAAGGTGCTAATGTAACCACATTGATCATCCTACCTAGTGTCCCAGATGTAGATGTAGGTGTCCACAGAGCTGCTCACGAGGTACTCGGCTTCAAACCAGGACCAGTCAAGGTCACTTAATTAAAACAAATGAATGAATTTGATGTTGCAGGTATATTTGCGGATAATTGCATCCATTATTTTTAACTTTTAATAAGTGGGGTTGAGTGATTTTTGATTGTGTTACCTGATGACTCGCGTGTGTCCCTGCAGAGATGCGTGGACCTCCCCAAAGCCATCTTTCCACGTATAAAGGTCTACCCGCTGGTTACTCTGCAGCCGAGGCACCACCCCGGTGACAGGAATATATTACCATTCAATTTTAAACATAATCTGTCTCCGTCAGTCATTTCAGCGTAGACCATGAACATAATTATGCATGACATGTTTTTGAATAAGAGTACAAGACTTACAGAGGCAGCAAACACCCGGGCCTGAGCCCTGTGGGGACTCCACTGAACCGTGCCCACGTCCCACTTGCTCTGACGGCCGATCTTACGCGGCGCTTCAGACGGGTTCTCCAGATTCACCACATACAGGAAACGCCGACTGGGACAAACCAAAAATAAAAAGAAGAACTTTACATTAACACAACAGAGTAGGCCTACCTTTATGAAAATAAAGTCTATATATGTTATCTGACACTATGTTATCTAATCTATTATAAGTACCTTGATAAGTAAAATCATAGATGCATATATATATATATATATATATATATATATATATATATATATATATATATATATATACATGGAAACACCACTATAAAGTTACACAGTGTTGAGTATCTGCATTGTAAATTTAATCAAAGCTGGGCTTCCATCAAAGAATACCAATTGCAACCAATTATATTTGGACCCATTACTGTTTATCTAAAATAGGTGTATTTTGTCACGGGCCTATGTCCATGGATATAATTCTTAGTATTATGCGTTAAAAACAGTGTGCCATCACCATGTTCCCCCTGACTCTTACCCCGACAGCACGGCGTGCAGCCCCAGACAGTCCACTGACATCGCGGTGGCCTGCAAAGTGTCCAAACAAGATTTTATTCTAAATGAAATTGGCACGGTGTAGATATGACCTACAAACTTTAAATCTACACATGTAGTCTTTTAGTTGTATCCATACTTAATTATACAATTATACAATTCACATTGGGGTGCATAGTGTAACTTAAAAGCAGTGGACTGTAACCATCTTCACATTGAGTTAAAGGTGTACATTTAATGTGAACTCTGCTGCAGCTAATGACAGTCCGCAGCACTAAGGGACATCACATAGTGTCAGTCATCAAATAAATTGAGCTTCAGTATCACATTATATCTTTATATTATACCTGGGCATCCCTAAACTCAACCACCACATTCTCGCTGCTCCAGCGGGCCGCCATCTTCCTCACAACATCAACAAGAAGTGACGCGCGCCACAACACGTGACCTCCAGCCTCTCTTCTGATTGGATTCTCGCCACAGACTCAGATCCAAGATGGCAGCTACCATGGTGGAGCATGTTGTCGCCGACGCAGGAGCGTTTCTGAAGAAAGCTCTTCTTCAGGTCAGTCTTTGATTGTTTATTTGCTAATAAACATGCTGTAAATAAAGCTTACTGACCCGTCCTCCCGGACTGACCACTACGAGTAGATAAGGGTAAGGGTTAGGGTTAGGTTAACCCACTACTAGTAGATCATGCAGAGGTCCACACTACAATGAATAAGTTATACCCCGACCCAAACAACTTGATAGATAGATGTTAGGGTCAACACAGCACTAGTAGATCATGGTTAGGTTTACCCACTACCAGTGGATCAGGGCTAGAGTTAACTCACTACTAGTAGGTCAGGGTTAGGTTATCCCACTACTAGTAGATCAGGGTTAGGGTTAACCCACTTCTAGTAGGTCAGGGTTAGGTTAACCCACTACTAGTAGATCAGGGCTAGAGTTAACCCACTACTAGTAGATCAGGGTTAGGGTTAACCCACAAGTAGATAAGGGTTAGGTTAACTCACTAATAGGAGGACTCATGCTGTGTTACAACGCAGAGTTAATGGGCCACATTATGTTGTCATTTGTTGCAGGACATCGGAGCAACAATCTACACCCTGAAGGACGTGGTGGAGGAGATCAGAGATAAGAACACCAGAAGAAGTCTGTCTGTCCTACCATATCAGCTCAACTTCAAAGAACCCTTTCCTGAACACATCCGGTTTGGTAAAGACACGCTCCACACGCTTTGACATTGTAACACGGTCCTGCATGTCTTTGGTTCTGGATCGACCCAACAACTTGTCTCTTCTCCTAGTGACTGAGTTCTCCAAGAAGACCGGGGACTACCCCAGCCTGTCAGCCACGGACATCAAGGTCCTCGCTCTGACCTACCAGCTAGAGCTGGAGCAGGTCGGCTCAGACCATCTGAAGAAGGAGCCAGAAGTCAAGGCAACTGCAACGGCTTCTATATGATCTCATATTTTACACAGCGTTGTGGTGTTATTTTGAACTTTTGAAAACATTTCCTACTCCAGGTGCATGTTCAGAACACACAGCGGCACCCAGAGGCTCCGGTCAACGTCGCTGGATTCCACTTCCCGTCAAGAGTAAACCTTAAAACCCCGAAAGTAAAAACAGACCCTGCAAGGATTTCCTGCCCTTCTGTATATTCCCTCTTATTCTGTTGTTATTGGTGTTTAGAAGGCGGGAGACGGCAGACAGACACCTGCCCGCTCGCACTCTGTTCTCCACGCTGAGGATGGGGAGTTTAACAGTTTCCAGTTCTGGAGGGACCCGCTGCCAAGCATTGCGTCTGACCTGTTAGAATGGCTGGTAGGTATTTAAGAAAGGATGCCCAATGATCGGTATTTAATGCTGATGTTCCGGTTTGATGTGGATGCTTTGTCCTCAGGAGGATGAGGACCGCAGGAGCTCTGGAGTGGACGACCGACCCGTAGCAGGGGAGGAAGAACTGCAGCAGACTGAATACTGTGAAAGAGAGCCGGGCAGAGAGCTGTCAGAAGAGGACGAGATGGAGGACGAGATGGAGGAGGAGATGGAGGACGAGGACGAGGACGAGGAGGGATGGATAACTCCTAGCAACCTCAAGCAAGTTCAGCTGGAGTCGGGGGACTACACAGCCCCCGCCGATATTAAAGTGGGATGTCTGACCACTGACTTTGCCATGCAGGTAATGTGATTGTAATATCTAAATTATTGATTTAAAGGGGACCATGTGTCATTTACAAAGTAAATGTCCTCATAATTGGATGCCCGTATCAGATTATAGATTCAACTGTATAATCAAATGTGATTTATCAGCTATATTGCTCATGCAGACTGTGACTCATGATGCATGTTAGAATAGCAGAGCGACATTATTTCTAAAAGGATAACAGTAGAATATTAAGTGAGAAATGTTCTTAACTGATATGTTTACTATTATGTCCAGAATGTTCTCATTCAAATCGGCCTTCATGTCGTGTCGGTCAACGGGATGCTCATAAAGCAAGCAAGAAACTACATCCTTCGCTGCCACGCCTGCTTCAAGTGAGTAGGAAGCAGTCTGTTAAAATATTTCATCATTCAATTCTGTTTTGGAACCCACTGATTTTTTTTCCTTTTGTAGAACTACAACAAACATGACGAAGGCATTCTGTCCTCACTGTGGAAACAAGACATTAAAGAAGATCGCAGTTACCATTAACGAGGACGGCAGCACGCAGATGCATTTCTCCCGGAACCCCAAAGTCCTGAACCCCAAGGGGTTGAAGGTAAGAGTGGAAAAGCCTAAGCCTAACCCTGAGAGTAGAATACCTAACCCTGAGAGTAGAAGATCTAACCTTAACCCTGAGAGTAGAAGACCTAACCCTGAGAGTAGAAGACCTAACCCTGAGAGTAGAAGACCTAACCCTGAGAGTAGAAGACCTAACCCTGAGAGTAGAAGACCTAACCCTGAGAGTAGAAGACCTAACCTTAACCCTGAGAGTGGAAGACCTAACCCTGAGAGTAGAAGACCTAACCCTGAGAGTAGAAGACCTAACCCTGAGAGTAGAAGACCTAACCCTGAGAGTAGAAGACCTAACCCTGAGAGTAGAAGACCTAACCCTGAGAGTAGAAGACCTAACCTTAACCCTGAGAGTGGAAGACCTAACCCTGAGAGTAGAAGACCTAACCCTGAGAGTAGTTGACCTAACCCTGAGAGTAGAAGACCTAACCCTGAGAGTAGAAGACCTAACCCTGAGAGTAGAAGACCTTAAGGTGCGGCCACACCTAACGCGTTACGTGAGTTAGATGACGCCCCTAACACACCTAACCTGATGCTTGATCATTGTGTATCACAAAAATGGTTCAACGCGCCTAACACGCCTAACGCGCCTATGCAGCTAGATGAGCCCGCCCAGCGGAGGTGTCCTGCTCCACCCTGAAGGGGCTTATTTTCGATAATGACCAGCGACGTTCTATACATTATCCCGCTTGTTACACGGCTACTTGCCAAAACGAATATATAACTTCACATGGTGTCTTTTTACAATTTATTCGTTACCAGCATTCGTAGTGTTGATTAGTAGAGAAATAGTCCGCCAAAGACTTAGCTTAGCAACCGAAGACGCTGGGGTTGAACAACGCACTACTACCCATGAAGTGAACGGAGCGTCCCACGGCATTAAGAAGACCCGTGTAATAATGGCCTATAATATTTCTGTTTATGGCACAGATTTCTCCTCAGATGAGGCCAATAAAGCAATGATTAAAAAAAAAAAGCTTGATCAAAGGCCCGGCCCGACCCGGCCTGCGGGTCAGGCCGGGCCGGGCAGAGAATCTAAACTCTAGTGCATGACATCCTCAGCTGGGTGAGTTTCACCACCTCCTCATCATTTCAGCACACACTGAAACCAGGGCTCCAGACTGCGACCAAATGGTTGCATTTTGCGACCAAAATTTGAGTGTGCGACCGAATTTTCCTCCTAGAGATTATCGAGCGCGGGTAAACGTTTGTGCGAAGGAGAAAGATTTCACAACCTGCTACGTACGTTTACAATGAGCAAGCAGACTGTTGACTCGTTCTTCCGACCTTCGGCTAGTGTGCCAGTGCAAGTCAGTCCTGCACGGGTCTTATTTTACAAACCCTGTACCCGCAATACTTCAAACCGCATCCGACCCGTGTTCCGACAGTAGCCCGACCAGACCCGCTATAAATTGATATCAACACCCGACCCGCACCCGATGGAAAATTGGAAACATTAGATGGGAATTACACTATCTGGTGTTTGGCTTGGTGCTTTAGATTGTTGTGCAAAAAAAGCACATCCTCCACTGTTGACGGTTTGAGTTGACTCCTCCGCTCCTGATTAACATATCCAGCACCGGTGAAGTCTCGCTCGCAATCGCAAAACCTGCGCCCGACTCGTGCTGTTCAGGCGTCCGACCCGACTCGTTTCATCAAAATTGTGCGGGTCACCTGAACCAGTGCAGGACTCTGCTCCAGGTGCCATAAAGGGCTTTTCACACGGGAGGCGTTTGTCAGGCCTGATAATTCATTCTCTATGGAGAGGCGAGCGGGCAGAGAGGAGGCTCAGCGTCCTGAGAAGCGGGCGCACTCCCGTGAAACTGTCGCTTCCGTACTTGTCCAACGCATGCATGCACAAACCTGGAAACCGTTTGGATGGATGAGAATCACAATAAAATGGGACACTGAATTTGAAACAGCACATTGTAATTTCTACATTCATTATCAAAATAGTTATTAGGAATACAGTGAAAATTAGTATAAATGTGAATATTGGGTTGGCATGTTGATTTACGGTGTGTGCCCCTAAAATTTCTGGTTGCGCCCCTAAAATTTTCAGTTAGAGGCCACAGTGCTCCTAGTGAAAAAAATAAGTCTGGAGCCCTCTCTCTGCCAGTGGCATCGGGTCAAGCTCAACGCTGATTGGCTATCGCGGCTAAGCGTCACGCGTAGGTGCGTCAAAAGTTCAATTCTTTGAACTCGGTGCGTTGGGCTCTGCTTTAGCGCGTGTAATGCATCTACGCGCCTTAACCAATAGTTCCCTATGCAAAAATGCTGATTTTCAACGCCTGTAATGAGTGTAACGCGTTCAGTGCGGCCGCACCTTTACCCTGAAAGTAGAAAACCTAACCCTGAGAGTAGAAGACCTAACCTAATTCATGGCTTATTACACAATGCCTTGTTGCATGAGATATGTACGTCATACATCGTCACGGCGCACTGTGCTGGTGAGTGATGGCCCGCTGTCCTTGCAGTATGCTCTGCCGCTGCCCAGAGGAGGCAAACACGCCAACAACCCCCATCTGGTGGAGGACCAGCGCTTCCCCCAGCAGAGGCTCTCCAGGAAGGCCCGGCAGAAGACCAACGTGTACGACCCCGACTACGTCAGCGGCAGCTCCCCCTTCAGGGAGAACGATATCACCAGCCGGGCGGCCAACCTACAGATCAGCGACGGCCGGGGCGGGGGGGGGCGACAGAGGACCAACCCCAACGCTACACGCAAGAAATTTGTGAAAAAGTGAAAATGTGGCCCCCTCCTCACATGTAGAACTGACCTCAAACCAACCTTTATTTAGCAGGTTTCTAAAGTTGACAGGATTTCGTATTCTATGGCAATACATTTTGTGGGCTGTCTGTCAGCGTAATCTAACTTAATTAACAATAACCCTGTTTGAAATAAACACATTGCTTTCAAATGAGCCCCAAACCACAATAAAAAACGATTTGCTTAAAAAAACTACAAATAACACTTAAAAACTTTCAATGATTTCCCATTCTTGTCATTCAAGTGACGAAACATTTCTCAATCTTTGAGCGTATCTATGGAAAGCAAGCGGTGACCAATGCATCAAGAGAGATTTGTCCTTTTGGCCTCCTCATGTACCCTGACAGTGGCTGATTCATTATGGTCTCCAACTCCAACACACAGATTTGCAGATTAAGGTTCAGAGTTGTTAGGCTTTCAGATCAGATTCAACTTGGTTGTTCTTTAGCAGAGTACATGTACAGAGCCAATGAAATGCAGTTGACATCCAACCAGAAGGGCATAAGAAGCCTTTGTGAGGGCCAGCTTGGGGAGGAGCTCGCCACAGGTCCCTGGATGAGGAACGGCCTCTGGGTTGGTCAGACTGCTGAGCTCTCTACGACCGGGGAGCACTTTGGAGCACAACCAAGGCTGAGCGAAGGGTGCTCCCACACGACAGCCCAGGCGCTTGTTCTAGCGGAGGACGAGTCGTCAGGAGGCGGCCGGGTGAGTCACTGAGCTTCTGTCAAGGACTGCCTACTCACAACGCCTCCAAGGCCGAAGCAGACTTAGAATAACTCCAGGTCATCTGGAGAATGCTCCCTAATAAGAGGATACCAACAGACTCTGACTACCTCAGATGGATTCTTCAGGGATTATGTAAAACATGACTAAAAGCTTCCCCTGCATGTTTTTGTGTGGAAAGACTGAAGGCAGATTTTCTTTCCATATAATTAAATACCAACCGAGAAATATGCAACACCTTGGAGTATCACAGCTATTACCATTCTAAAGCCCCTGACAATGACGTGATGGGTGTCAGAGTGGTTCATGGTGCTGGGTTGTGTGTTGTTAGGTGTGTGGGTAGGTGGAAGACGCATTAGTAATGGCTGCATGCTCCACTTCAGACCACCACCTACTAAAAACCCCCTCACTCTGCACTAGAGAGGATAACATGCCTCTGCTCTCCTTTGATGGTTGCTGGGGCATAATTCT
Source organism: Melanogrammus aeglefinus (assembly GCA_900291075.1). Classification (NCBI taxonomy): domain Eukaryota; kingdom Metazoa; phylum Chordata; class Actinopteri; order Gadiformes; family Gadidae; genus Melanogrammus; species Melanogrammus aeglefinus. Next base: position 252,260 of record OLKM01000501.1, on the reverse strand, counting down.
GTATTATTACTGTGTTCCTGAAAGTGAGTTGGTTCGGATTGATTGCAACATGGTTTGCTATATTCTAGTTTGGTGACCTGATTCAGGGATTTAGAAATAAGGTTAGGGTGATATGCTTTTAAGGGTTAGGGTGATATGGTTATTATTGGTGTTAAGGTAAGAACAGGGTTTCTGCTCTTCCACTTAGCTAACCCTTATAGGGCTAGTTCAGTCAGCACCTAGGGTTAGTATGACCCACCTTTAGAGTTGGTTAGGTTAGTATTCACCTTTAGGGCTAAATAGGTTAGTATCAGGGTTAGTATGACCCACCTTTAGGGTTGGTTAGGTTAGTATTCACCTTTAGGGCTAAATAGGTTAGTATCAGGGTTAGTATGACCCACCTTTAGGGTTGGTTAGGTTAGTATCAGTCTAGTAGGGTTAGGGTTGATGCTAGCATAAGTATTTGTCTTCAGGGTTAGTTATGTTATTATTAGGGTTACCTTAAGGGTAACCTAGCACAAGCCAAAGGTTAGCCTAACCCTAACGGTTAACCGTCCCTAACCCAGTGGGTGCTCCATCAGGCATAGCTGTCTGTCTGTCTGGATATGGCTCTCTGGCTAGCTGGATAGCTGCCAGGAACCTTAGCCTCTGCTCTCTCCAACACCAGATGTAGGTCGCAGAATGCTGCAGGGAACAAGGGCTGTGTGTGTGTGTGTGTGTGTGTGTGTGTGTGTGTGTGTGTGTGTGTGTGTGTGTGTGTGTGTGTGTGTGTGTGTGTGTGTGTGTGTGTGTGTGTGTGTGTGTGTGTGTGTGTGTGTGTGTGTGTGTGTGTGTGTGTGTGTGTGTTGGGGAAATAGAGGGAGGATTGCGTTATGGATGCTCATCATGGAGGACATGCCTGCCAGCATAGAGTCTCTGTGCTGTCACAGTGCATCGTCACAAACACCCAGACACCCCGGGGGACCCGGACACACTCGTTCCAAAACCTTCTTCTGCCATGCATCCCTCTCTATCCTCATTGTCTGTATCTCTTTATCGGTCTCCCCCTCTATCTCTCCCTCTCTCTCCTTCACACATAAGCGCATATATTCTCTCCCCATATATTCTCTTATTATCTCTCTGACTTTTCCATTCATGAAATTTGAATGCCATCATTTTTAAACGGCTAATTCCTGCAGGAGAAATTTGGTGCATACATTTATAAGGCCTACTGCAAAATCGTGTTTATTCTTGGTTTGATTGAACCCTCTAAAACATAAACACTGCTAAAGTCCTGGTACCAGGGTAGATGGGTCTTAGACGGTTGGAGAAGAAGCACAGTGAACATGTTTGGTTGGCTGAACAACCATAAGGCTAGTTTTACTGGTCATTAAACTGAATTTGCCGGATGTTGAGTTTTGAGCTCAGTATCGTAGTATGTACAGTATAGTAATGCAGATGTACAGTATAGTACTCAGTACTGCAGATGTACATCAGCAGCAAAATCTTCTAAACACTAAATGAAAGTGTGCACACACCCTAACTTATGATTTCTCTCAACTCTCAGGTTATGAAGAAAATTTTTAGGTAAGGGCTTTCCTTCGTATAATTTTCATAGCATTCATTTATTTTCATATCACCAGGCTGAACGTGTAACCGTGTTTCTGCCATGGCCACAAATAAAAGGTTTAATAAAAATAAAATGCATACCAATGATTGCTTCAGCAGTGACTATTTTGAACTCTGTAGAGCTTGGTCTATACAAGGGCATCGCGCATGTAAGCCCATGACCCTGGTTGATGTGAAAAGTCGTTAGTAAAATCAATAACTTCCTTCTGAACAATATTGATCTTTTGTGATTTCATTACGTGCGTAATGCATTATTGCGGTCACCACAATTGTCATGGACAGCAATCTAGTCAGGTCAACATCATGGTTTGAACTTCAAAACAAGAACAGCCTTCCATCACCTTATAAGTATTGCTTGAGTGCAAAAATTTCTCTCCCAGGCAGATACTGAGAGACTTATGCATGAGTGTATCACTAGCAGGCTTACATTGTGTAATGCTCTCCTTTCTGTTCTACTTAAGAAGACTCCTTCTTTCCTCTTTACTCTATTTCCTCCTCCTCCCCCCGGGTGAGGAGTTGTAGAGTGTGATGGCATGACGGACAAAGGAGTTCTTAGTCTGTTGGTCCTGATATTGGGAAGGAGCCACCTTCCACTGAACAGGCTCCTCTGGTTGCTGACAACGGTGTGCAGGGGGTGGCTGGCATTGTCAATTATGTCCAGTGGTTTGTCCAGGGTCCTCGGACACAGCCGGCCCGCCTGATCAGTTTATCCAGTCTGGAGGTGTCCCTCTTGTATATGCTGCCTCCCCAGCGCACCACAGTGTAGAAGAGGATGCTGGCCACCACAGACTGGTAAAACAGGACCGCAATCGCCTAAGGAAGTACAACCTGCTTTGTGTCTTCCCATACTGGTAGCTGGTGTGTCGGTCCAGTCCAGTTTATTATCCAGCCACACCCCGAGGTATTTGTGTATCACAGCCTCCACCTCAGCTCCGTCTAGCAGGACGGGTCGCGGTCTGGACCTCCCAAAGTCAATGACCAGCTCCTTCGTCTTAGAGGTGTTGAGCTGTAGCCGGTTAGTGTGGCACCAGAGAGCAAAGCCCCCCTCCAGACCCCGATACTCCTCCTCTCTGTCACCCCTGATACACACAACGATGGCTGGGTCATCGGCGTACTTCTGTATGTTACATAGCTCTGAGTTCTAACACGATTCTGAGGTGTACAGGGTGAGAAGAGGGGCCAGCACCGTGCCCTTGGGGGCTCCAGTGCTGCTGACCAGTGTGGTATCCTTCAGCCTGACGTACTGTGACCTGTCAGTGAGGACATTGTCAATCCAGTCCACCAGATAGGGGTCCACTCCCATAATTAATATAATAATTAATCCCAGAAAGCTCTATATAAGCTAGAGATCACCCAGAATCAGCAGCACGTGTACTTACCAAGACCAGAAAGAGAGTCCACATCTCACCTGTCCTAAAGTCCCTTTCATTGGTTCATTCATCAGTTCTAGAATCGATTTTAAAATCCTCTTATTGATGTTCAAAACACTCGCGGAGCTAGCGCCCCGATATTTCTCAAAGATGCTTCTGATGTATGCTCCCTTTGGATCACTGAGGTCCTCTGGCACTGGCCTTTGAGTTGTTCCCCGGGTGAGGACAGAGACCGATGGGAAGGTGGGCTTTAGTGCCTATTGTCCTCGCATCTGGAGCGGCCTGCCAGAGGAGCTGAGGGCATCACAATCTGAACGCCTTTGAAAGAATCCTTAAGACATACCTATCTAGCATTCTCTTTATCCGTTTTATTTATTTTATTGTTAAGCACCTTGTCTTGCAATTTAGCACGAAAGGCCCTAAATAAAGAAAGTTTGTTTTGAATTTACATCGGTGTTGCCTCATTGGTCCTGCTTCTCCGCTGACTTAATGCAAATAGTTTCTTATGCAGTGTTGTAGCTCGTTTACTGCTACTACTGAACAGCTCATATGAAACCAATCTGGTCAAATTAAACTTTCAATAAAAGAAAGTTAACCAAGCCCTGAATCATATTTCAGTCACCAATTTAAATATCTATCCTTTCATCATGTTGTTTAGATTGTTTATTTCCTAATTTTGTCTCACATCAGTTCAATCAACATCTCATACATTAAGTAGAAAAAGGAAATACATATTTTTATTGAAGAGGTTTCTCCACCAATGTACACTTGTGTAGCTTATAGTGAAATACTCAAATAACACTTAAGTAACAACACTCAAGTAAAACACAGGTTCAGTGGCCAGTCGGATTCAGCAGCTGCATCCGGACCAGCTGGACATTTCACTAATACAAATTAAGTATAAATGATGTAGCAACTATAGCAACATTATATCCATATTATGTTTTATGTTTTTTCAGTTCTAACAGTGTGCATATTCATATAACAAAGGAAAACACACCCCTTCATAAATGCAGGTTACTTCCCATAATTGGTTGGATTATATGTATGAGGAGGATTTAAGTGTAAAGTATTCTTCTTGTTAATGGTGAACTAACTTCTCTGCTGCAGAGGACAAACCCGTGCAAAGTGTTAAACCTTTATCTTCACTGTGAGGGCGGGGTCTTTGACCGGGACTCTGTACTGCGCTGTACATTCTAGTGCCAGAAAAGGAGTGTGGGATCAATAGCTGTGGTGTGGTCTCTGGTTGTAAGGGTTGTATCCCTGGTGGCCTGACTGGTGGCCACTCTCATGACCCCGACGGTCTTGATGCCTGCGATGATCGCCTCCCCAACCCCGATCGCCTCCCCAACCCCGATCTCCTCCCCAACCCCGATCTCCATGCCAGCCATGACCTCCTCCTCCTCCTCCTCCTCGTCCACCACCTCCTCGGTGTCTAGAACGAGATAAGGAAAGACCTGATCTCCGGGTATAAAGCATGATATCAAATTGATCAATGGGTTTAAGGTTAAACTCCAGGCCTATAATGTGGGCTATATCTAATTGCAATTACAGAAGGTTTATGCTAACTAGGCCTAGGCCTATATATAGTACCTCAATGGAAACGAACGTTCAACAAATGTGTTCCTCTTTTGTTATCAATAGAGAACCCTACTTAATGGAGACCCAGAGGGACGGATGTGTACCTGTGGTCTCTGCCTCTGGAGCTCCAGTTCTCCACGATGGGAGGCGGGTCCGCCGGCCGGCTCCGATACTCCTGGAAGACCGCGTCTTCGGCGGAGAACCTGCGGGCAAACCGCTCCTCGTAGTCGGGTTGGTGCTCCGCGTTCTCCGTCATCCTGGAAGACCACAAAAAAGCGTACAAAATAAATTAACTATCGGTCAGCAGACATGAGGTTGGGGCTGGGGTTATTTAGTAAGTTTAGTTAGTAGTTAGGGACCCTAACCCTCACCCGGAGTGGATCTACACTAAATCACATTACGTCGTAACGATTATCTGAAATCAGTTCAAATTAACTGATCAATTAATTTCATTTTACGATCAGGTGAACGTTGCGATGCATTGAAAACCACCTTCCTCACCTGCCCGTTTAATCCAATTAGAAAAGTAAGGTGGGAGGCAAACAGCGTAACAAAGGTGCACCGATAAACCCGCTCCGCCGGAACACGGAGACGCGCCGCGTTGGTTCCGCGGGCGCATGTTCTCCAACGCTGGGAGGGTCGACGGCTCTCTGCTGCGACACTGATCCTCTCATTAGTTGTATTATATCTATGTAAAGTAACAGATTCAACAGCACTAAAAACGCTAACATCACTAACAGTACAAGTGCTACTGCTTAATCAATTATCAAGGGCAATAAACATGTAAGTGTCTTACGTTTACCACGAGTCAAAGGTGAATTAATGAATAGGCCTATATATTTTTTAAATTGGAATGTATTTAATTGGGATTTCTATGTTGATGTACAGCTGTATAGAAGTGCGATGTTGGATGAACTCTTCACAGAGCAGACAAAGTGTGGGTGGAAACAGAGCAGGTGGAGCCGCTCTGTGTCGCTGCTGTCGCTTCTCTCCGCTCCTCAGATGATCGCAATCTGCTGGAGAAACAAGTCTTGCACCGCCGGAACGAAACGCGTTCACTAACTTCATGTATTAGTATATCGAGCCGAGCAGTAGACGGATGGTTTTGACGCATATCTCCGCGTAAGAACCCTGACGAGCCGGTGGATCGAGTTAACCAAGTCGTCTCCTATTTCAGCCGTCGCTGTGCCAAGGACTTGTTTGGAGGTTGTGGTCGAGGAATGAAGTCTGTTGCCAGCTGATCGTCAAGTGGACTTATTTCATGTTCTGAACTGATATTTTTCGCACAAAACCCAATAGCATATAGCCAGGGCGAAAGGAGCTTTTCTGTTCTTCAAGTACGCGCAATGGGGTGAGTCCACGACACGCTTTGATACATGGATCACTTTAATACACGGATCACTTTAATGCTTAATATATGGATCACTTTAATACTTTAGACATGGATCACTTTAATACAGATCATATTAATACATGGATCACTTTGATACACGGATCACTTTAATACTTAATACAGGAACACTTATGACATTGATCATTTTAATAAATAGATCATTTTAATACATGGATCACTTTGATACATGGATCACTTCGATACATGATGGATCCCTATAATACTTAATATATGGATCACTTTCATACATGGATCACTGTAATGCTTAAAACATGGATTACTTTGATACATGGGTAACTTTAATACATGTGTGGGGGGCTGTGGTTTTCTGTGAATTCCACTATCTTAAGTCCTTCCTCGTAGTTCTCGGTAGCCTTCTGTCAATTGATGACTTTTCAAGTATGGAAGAGTGGGGCTCAGTTAGGCCGAATTAGGATGGTGTTCATTAGTAGGCCCCCCTAATATAACATTCCGCCGTATTCGAGGTCTGGGGGGCGTGTGTCCGTCAGAGCAGCGCTGGGGGCGTGTGTCCGTCAGAGCAGCGCTGGGGGCGTGTGTCCGTCAGAGCAGCGCTGGGGGCGTGTGTCCGTCAGAGCAGCGCTGGGGGCGTCCGTCAGAGCAGCGCTGGGGGCGTGTGTCCGTAAAGAGCAGCGCTGGGGGCGTGTGTCGTCCGTAAAAGAGCAGCGCTGGGGGGCGTGTGTCCGTCAGAGCAGCGCTGGGGGCGTGTGTCCGTCAGAGCAGCGCTGGGGGCGTGTGTCCGTCAGAGCAGCGCTGGGGGCGTGTGTCCGTAAAGAGCAGCGCTGGGGGCGTGTGTCCGTCAGAGCAGCGCTGGGGGCGTGTGTCCGTAAAGAGCAGCGCTGGGGGCGTGTGTCCGTAAAGAGCAGCGCTGGGGGCGTGTGTCCGTCAGAGCAGCGTTGGGGGGCGTGTGTCCGTGAGCAGCGTTGGGGGGCGTGTGTCTGTCGCAGCGCTGCTCCGTGTGTGATTGTGGTTCGGAGGTGAAACCACCATCGTGTTTCAGTGGGCAGCGGGTGTTATGCAATCAGCAGGCTCTTACTGCGCAGCCTCCAGCAGGTCTAATTAATGTCCACATCGCTTTATCTCGCGTGTGTTGGATTTCATTTTTAAAGCGCTCTGATTGCAGTCCTTTATTTGAAAATCTTATAATTTCAAACTCTTCAAAACTTTCTTAAACTAGTTTTATTTATACATATATATATATATCAATTTATCTATTCATCTTTATAGATACTTTTTTATGTTTAATTTATTTGATTCCAGCAGTTTATGTTTCCTAGCGCCATGTGTTGTGATCTAGGGCCATCGCAACGATGATCTACTATCCCTACTCTATGATCCAATTAATTCCAGTCTATGATCCTGTGTTTGCACCAACCCTTCTTATACCGACTGGTTTCATCTGTAGACCACTCAGCTAGCAGGTTTGAGACGGAAATGTACTGCAGAAGTGTGTCTTGGGAGAAGGGTGAGGTGAGGGTTAGTTCTTTGTTGTGTTTCAGGAGGGTGAGGGTCAGGGTTAGTTCTTTGCGGTGGTTCAGGAGGGTGAGGGTTAGTTCTTTGCGGTGGTTCAGGAGGGTGAGGGTTAGTTCTTTGTTGTGTTTCAGGAGGGTGAGGGTGAGGGTTAGTTCTTTGTTGTGTTTCAGGAGGGTGAGGGTGAGGGTTAGTTCTTTGCGGTGGTTCAGGAGGGTGAGGGTTAGTTCTTTGCGGTGGTTCAGGAGGGTGAGGGTTAGTTCTTTGCGGTGGTTCAGGAGGGTGAGGGTTAGTTCTTTGCGGTGGTTCAGGAGGGTGAGGGTTAGTTCTTTGCGGTGGTTCAGGAGGGTGAGGGTGAGGGTTAGTTCTTTGTTGTGTTTCAGGAGGGTGAGGGTGAGGGTTAGTTCTTTGCGGTGGTTCAGGAGGGTGAGGGTTAGTTCTTTGCGGTGGTTCAGGAGGGTGAGGGTTAGTTCTTTGCGGTGGTTCAGGAGGGTGAGGGTTAGTTCTTTGCGGTGGTTCAGGAGGGTGAGGGTTAGTTCTTTGCGGTGGTTCAGGAGGGTGAGGGTTAGTTCTTTGCGGTGGTTCAGGAGGGTGAGGGGTAGTTCTTTGCGGTGGTTCAGGAGGGTGAGGGTTAGTTCTTTGTGGTGTTTCAGTAGAGACTGGTCCAGCCAGCCAAGCACCATGTCTGTCTGGTGGTACCAAGCTCCTTTCTGAACAAGCAATACATTTGAAGTAATTCATTCTCTGGTTTTATTTAGACTAAATCATGCCAGCAAAAATAATATCAAAACATTATTGGGCAATGATTTAACATCTGAGGTAACGCTGACCGATGACTGAAGAGCCCTGGTTACGCTGACCGAGGTAACGCCGACCGAGGTAACGCCGACCGAGGTAACGCCGACCGAGGGCAACGCCGACCGAGGCAACGCCGACCGAGGCAACGCCGACCGAGGCAACGCCGACCGAGGCAACGCCGACCGAGGCAACGCTGACCGAGGTAACGCTTCACACGCTGCTCGCCATCGACTAGTGGAGACTGCACCCTCCAGCGTGTGCGATCCCAGCCGACTTAGCGAGGGCTGGCTGCTCAGAGTAAGCCGGCTCAGAGGCCTTCAGTGAGGCTGGCTTCATAATCTGCCGGCTGGTCAGCGGTGGCACTGTGGCTTTACTCTCATTGATTAGCTGTTCTGTCACCTCCCATAGTCTTTCGCTCGCTCTCGCTGCTGCTGCAGGTGAGGGTGGTTCTCCCAGGGTTCCCCTCACCCTGTGGTTCTCCCAGGGTTCCCCTCACCCTGTGGTTCTCCCAGGGTTCCCCTCACCCTGTGGTTCTTCTAGTGTTGCCCTCACCCTGGGGTTCTCCCAGTGTTCCCCTCACCCTGGGGTTCTCCCAGTGTTCCCCTCACCCTGGGGTTCTCACCCTGTGGTTCTGCTAGTGTTCCCCTCACCCTGTGGTTCTTCTAGTGTTGCCCTCACCCTGGGGTTCTCCCAGTGTTCCCCTCACCCTGGGGTTCTCCCAGTGTTCCCCTCACCCTGGGGTTCTCCCAGTGTTCCCCTCACCCTGGGGTTCTCCCAGTGTTCCCCTCACCCTGGGGTTCTCCCAGGGTTCCCCTCACCCTGTGGTTCTCCCAGGGTTCCCCTCACCCTGTGGTTCTTCTAGTGTTGCCTTCACCCTGGGGTTCTCCCAGTGTTCCCCTCACCCTGGGGTTCTCCCAGGGTTCCCCTCACCCTGTGGTTCTGCTAGTGTTCCCCTCACCCTGTGGTTCTTCTAGTGTTGCCCCCACCCTGGGGTTCTCCCAGTGTTCCCCTCACCCTGGGGTTCTCCCAGTGTTCCCCTCACCCTGGGGTTCTCCCAGTGTTCCCCTCACCCTGTGGCTCTCCCAGGGTTCCCCTCACCCTGTGGTTCTCCCAGTGTTCCCCTCACCCTGTGGTTCTCCCAGGGTTCCCCTCACCCTGTGGTTCTGCTAGTGTTCCCCTCACCCTGTGGTTCCCAGGGTTCCCCTCACCCTGTGGTTCTGCCAGGGTTCCCCTCACCCTGTGGTTCGCAGGCCTTGTTCACACTACCCCCGTCCGTCAATGGATCTCATTGACTTTGCGTTGGGCGCTGGTGAAATGCATTGTGGGTCCGTCCGTCCATTTGGCTCCGTGGTCTGCGTCAAAAAGTTAAGAAATGTTCAACTTTTCAGGCAGCGCCGGATCCGTCGGCCAATCAGATCGCCTCACCTGTGGTTCTCTTCCTAGTATGTTCCGATCCGACCTGCCAGAGGGAGGGGGGATGAGGGGGGAGAGAAGGTGCGTCTCACGATGAATAAAGGAGTGGTGGGGGGGGGGGGTTGGAGAAGGTTCCTCAGCAAATGGTTCAGGGCTTATGGACCATCTGCTTCACGCTGTGGCTCTGCCTAGTGTCTGCCCCCCACCCTGGGGTTCTCCCAGTGTTCCCCTCACCCTGGGGTTCTCCCAGTGTTCCCCTCACCCTGGGGTTCTCCCAGTGTTCCCCTCACCCTGTGGCTCTCCCAGGGTTCCCCTCACCCTGTGGTTCTGCTAGTGTTCCCCTCACCCTGGGGTTCTGCTAGTGTTCCCCTCACCCTGTGGTTCTGCTAGTGTTCCCCTCACCCTGTGGTTCTCCCAGGGTTCCCCTCACCCTGTGGTTCTCGCTAGTGTTCCCCTCACCCCTGTGGTCTCCCAGTCCTCCTCTCTCCCCCTCTGCTCTCCCTAGTCCTCCTCTCTCCCCCTCTGCTCTCCCAGGTCCTCCTCTCTCCCCACTACTACCCCCGTCCGTCAATGGATCTCATTGACTTTGCGTTGGGCGCTGGTGAAATGCATTGTGGGTCCGTCCGTCCATTTGGCTCCGTGGTCTGCGTCAAAAAGTTAAGAAATGTTCAACTTTTCAGGCAGCGCCGGATCCGTCGGCCAATCAGATCGCGTTTATGCAAATACACTTTCCTGGATCCATTTTCCGATCCGACCTGCCAGAGGGAGGGGGGATGAGGGGGGAGAGAAGGTGCGTCTCACGATGAATAAAGGAGTGGTGGGGGTGGGGGGGTTGGAGAAGGTTCCTCAGCAAATGGTTCAGGGCTTATGGACCATCTGCTTCACGCTGTGGCTCTGCCTAGTCCTCCTCTCTCCCCCTCTGCTCTCCCTAGTCCTCCTCTCTCCCCCTCTGCTCTCCCTAGTCCTCCTCTCTCCCCCTCTGCTCTCCCTAGTCCTCCTCTCTCCCCCTCTGCTCTCCCTAGTCCTCCTCTCTCCCCCTCTGCTCTCCCTAGTCCTCCTCTCTCCCCCTCTGCTTCTCCCTAGTCCTCCTCTCTCCCCCTTCTGCTCTCCCTAGTCCTCTCTCTCATCTCCCCTCTGCTCTCCCTAGTCCTCCTCTCTCCCCCTCTGCTGCTCCTAGTCCTCCTCCTCTCCCTCTGCCTCTCCTAGTCCTCTCTCTCCCCTCTGCTCTCCCTAGTCCTCTCTCTCTCCCCCTCTGCTCTCCCTAGTCTCCTCTTCTCTCCCCCTCTTGCTCTCCCCTAGCCCTCTCCTCTCTCCCCAGTCTGCTCTCCACTAGTCCTCCTCCTCTCCCCTCCTCTGCTCTCCCTAGTCCTCCTCTCTCACTCCCCTCTGCTCTCCCTAGTCCTCCTCTCTCCCCCTCTGCTCTGCCTAGTCCTCCTCTCTCCCCCTCTGCTCTCCCTAGCCCTCCTCTCTCCCCCTCTGCTCTCCCTAGCCCTCCTCTCTCCCCCTCTGCTCTCCCTAGTCCTCCTCTCTCCCCCTCTGCTCTCCCTAGCCCTCCTCTCTCCCCCTCTGCTATCTCTCTCTTCTCCCTCTCTGCAAGATTAAGGTTTTGTCAGCCATCGTGTCGGTTGCTGGTTTGAATTCGCCGGTTTTGTGCTTCTGTGTGGCTGCCCTCTGCCACAGCCCATGAGGGGGTGTCCCCGATCATTTTAAACGGGATGACGCTCAGATTACTCCTAAATGTCTTAATAAGGGATGAAGGCTTCTTAAAGACTTGCTGCTTGTCTGATGCTGAGATACTCTCACTAATGAACCGCCTCAACTCGGCTGCTCTGGATCAGCTCTCGAGATGTGCTCTGAGCTTCTGCTCAAAGCTTCTGCTTCTGTTTAGTTCATCTTCGTAGGTTGGATGTGGCTAATGGATAGTGCTGAGGTGTTGTTGAGGGTTGAGTTGTGCTTATTTTCCAGAACAATTTCTTCCAGAAATTCCAGTCGGACACATTTAGCTGTGGTTATTTGAGTCCTCCAGACTTGGATTGCATACCTGACCCCCCCCCCCCCCCCCACCCTGCATTGCACCAGAGGCAGTAAGGGAAGATACTGGTGCACCTTGTCAGGCTCTGCCCTCAGCAATGCTGCTGAACTCCTTATGTCGTCCGTATGTCTCAGCCCCGTGGAGATCCCCGGTGAAGGGAACACAGTGAAGGGAACGCAACATCGTACTTCTTAAATCACTGATATCCCCACTGCGTGTGTGTGTGTGTGTGTGTGTGTGTGTGTGTGTGTGTGTGTGTGTGTGTGTGTGTGTGTGTGTGTGTGTGTGTGTGTGTGTGTGTGTGTGTGTGTGTGTGTGTGTGTGTGTGTGTGTGTGTGTCTTGTTTCCCCGTCAGGCAGCCCCTCCCTAGTGAAACATGTTTGGTGAGCGTTAACGTTGGAATGTGAGGAGGTTAGGAGCGTGAAGAATGTGTCACAATCCCTGATGAGACCGCCTCACTTTCTATCAGCTACAAATGGTTACAAGCTGAGGATATTACGCGCTGCATGCATTACTACGAGGCAGAAGCATGCTCCTGATGACGATGTAACCCTTTCACCTCACCCTAACACCTAACGGGGGACCCCACAGCTTCATACTAGTCTTCAACATGGGTAATGTAACCCCAACCTGGATTACCCGTACCCACATAAAGGAGTCCGGCTCACGGTAGAGTTGAGCTCCCTTGTGTTGTCATGACATTGGGTTTGCGTGTGTGTTTGTGTGTGTGACAACAGTGATCTGTTTAATGGGTTTTGTTTCTCCCCAAAGCCGATCAGTTCTGAGATGAGGAAAAAAAGGGTAGCCCATGTATGAAGCTTTAAGTTGTATGAGGGCCTTAACTCCAGTGGAAGTAAATGCTTTAGCAGCCTCTGGCTTATACGCTATGTTCTGTCTGATTAACAATATGCTCCCTGGAGCTCAGGCATGTTGGGATTATTAAACCTGTTTCGGTGGCTTCTCACCAACATAACTTAACAGCAATACTGTACAATGTTTCCCTCACTTAAGTCCCAACTGTCCTCATAACTACCCAAATTCTTCCTTGTTTCACTGATTAAGACAAAACCAATCCAGAATGCATCTGTGACCACCAAGCTGTGTCTCCTCCGGAGGACTAGCTGCAGAACAGCAGTGGTTCTTATAGATTGATGGGTGCATGACTAAATGAATGATTGTGTCTGTCTGAGTTTATTTAGTTGTTGTGAAATAGGAGAGCACTCGATGAAAGAGGAGACAGAAAGGTCTTGAGAGACGGACAGCGTCACACTGCATCCAACAACAAGTATTTCCATCGTCATTCGGCGCACTGAGAATGGATCTCTCTCTCTCTCCCCATCACTACGTCGTCCCCCCCGGGTCCTCGGAGGTCGGTCCTCTCTCGAAGAACAAACAGACAAAAACGCCTTTTATTTAAAGCTAAGGATGTGAGCTGACTCACATTCTGCCCGCACTAGATCTCCCAGTTTGTGTCACAGTGTGGACGTCTTCTGTCCAACAGAAGGTTGACGTCGTGTTTGAGACCTGACGACCAGAGGGCTCCATCGAGGCCTCGAGGCCACGAGGCCACGAGGCCACGAGGCCACGAGGCCACGAGGCCACGAGGCCACGAGGCCACGAGGCCTCGAGGCCACGAGGCCACGAGGCCTCGAGGCCTCGAGGCCAGGTCATTCAAGATGTGGACCTTAGATCCTCAATGGCCGACTAATCTTTCTTTCTTTCTCTCTCCTCCTGTGTTCCTCCTCCTCCTGTGTCTCTCTCCTCCTCCTCCTCCTCTTCCTCTCCTCCTCCTGTGTTCCTCTCCTCCTCCTCCTGTGTCTCTCTCCTCCTCCTCCTCTTCCTCTCCTCCTCCTGTGTTCCTCTCCTCCTCCTCCTCCTCCTCCTGTGTCTCTCTCCTCCTCCTCCTCCTGTGTCTCTCTCCTCCTCCTCCTCCTGTGTCTCCCTCCTCCTCCTCCTCCTGTGTTCCTCTCCTCCTCCTCCTCCTCCTCCTCCTCCTCCTCCTGTGTTCCTCCTCCTGTGTTCCTCCTCCTCCTCCTGTGTTCCTCTCCTCCTCCTCCTCCTCCTGTGTCCCTCTCCTGCTCCTCCTGTCCAGGGAGCAGCCCATCTTCACCACCAGGGCCCATGTGTTCCAGATCGACCCGACCACCAAGAAGAACTGGGTTCCTGCCAGCAAGCAGGCGGTCACCGTTTCCTACTTCTACGACAGCACGCGAAACAGCTACCGCATCATCAGCGTGGATGGCTCCAAGGTGCGTGGGTCCACATCGATCAGGTCTCCTAACCAGACTCAAACAAGGGAGTATCGGTTGAGAAACTACCAGAAAGCCATATAAGGGATGAAAGTCATCTGATTCACGGAGCCAAAATATAATGCGTAGAAGGATATTTCAACACGTCTGTTAGCCAGGAACCTCTCTGTTCATTTTCCCTCAGGGCGCCACCAACGGGCGTCGACACAATGACACTGGATAGAGCGCAACAGGGACCGCCCCCTTTTTTAGCGTTTTGGGTCCAGAAGTAAATTTCCCCCTTAATTTTCTCAGTTGACTCCTCATAAAGATATCCTAGGGCAGGAGTTCTCAAAGTTTGACAGCTGAGGGCAAATTACGGAACCCAAAATTTGACTGAGGGCCGCCAAAGGAAAGACAATTAGGTGGGAAACGCCGTCAGCATCCCAGTGGTGAAAGAAAACACTGCACCGTGGACCTCTGGGAGTGGGGTCGAAATCACGAAACTGAGGTTCATTCTTTTCAAAAAAATAACAAATGTTACAGGATTTTATTGAAAGCTAGAGAGTCGACTTTTCTCTTCATATATATTTTTTGTTGAAATTAATAATGATATAATAATTAATGGGGACATATTATGAAAACAGCCCTTTTCCTGGGATTTGGGGTGTTGTTGTGGGTAGGTGGTGCTCCCACACGCATACAAACCTGAAATAAGTCAGTACATGATTTTTTGAGTGAGATACTCATTTCTGGAAGCAGCCCGCCTCCAGCTACCAAACGAGCAAGTCCGTTTCGGCGACCCCTCTTACGTAGGAAGGGGGCACATTTGAATATTACCTCCCACTTCCCCCCCACCCCCCTCCAATCAGAGCATCGCCAAGATTTTGTGGACCAGCGGACGAGCAGCTCCGGCGGGGGGAACTCGGCGCTAGCCCTGCAGCTCCGGGAGTACAATCCCTTTCTCTGGCGCCGCGCTCACCCCGCCGGAGCTGCCGCCGAAGGGACGTCGGGAGGAGGAGACACATGGAGTAGAAAGGGATTGTACTCCCGGAGCTGAGCTGCCGGACTGCCGCCGAGCTACCCCAGCCGGAGCTGCTCGTCCGCCGGAGCTGCTCGTCCACCGGAGCTGCCACCTAGCTTCGACGCCAGTTCAGCTCCCGGAGTACACCGCCGGAGCTGCCGGACTGCGGCCGGACGGCTTCGACGGTGGCTGGCAGCTCCGGCGCGGGGAGCTTGGAGGCAGTCCGGCAGCTCAGCTCCCGGAGTACAATCCCTTTCTACTCCATGTCGCGGTTCATGGACTTCAGAGAGTCAAAGCCAAAGTTCCCTCCTCCCAATTCTTCTCAACCATGGCCGAGATATCCCCCACTATGAGTCTTTACTTGTGGAAGTACCAGAGACGTCAGACAGTCTTTATTATTCATAATATCATCCGAGGCGCACATAGCTTTTGGCCTTGATATTAGATAGATATATATAAATACCCGTGTATTATTGTTATGTTATATTATATAATATAGATATAGAGCTCCAGGAGTCAGCAGACGGCCACAATCCCTTCTCCTCCATGCTGTGGTTCAGTCGGACAGCTCATTGGTCAATGGGCAGCAGCTCATTTGCATTAAAGCTACAGACACCAGAAACAGCGCATTCTGAAGGGACTGAAACAAAGGGGAATAGAGGTAGACGATATTTTTTTTTCCTAAAAGCTATTTCCAGCAAACAGCTTCAAAAACATGTTTTCTGGAACTCAAATACTATGTTTACTTGTTAGGAAAACACCATAATGTGTCTCCTTTAAAAAAAGATATATATATATGTATATACATATTTCTTTATTTATTTTTTTTACTTTCATCTGTATGTCATTGCGGGCCGCCAGGAATGTTTCTGCCGGCCGCACTTTGAGAACCAATGCCCTAGGGCAGGGGTTTGCAACCTTTATTATCAAAAGAGCCATTTTGCTCCCTCGTCTGCCAAAAAAAATTGTAGGGAGCCGCACAAAATAACAGAACTTGTAAACTTTTAAAAGTTCTCATCTTTTTATTTATTTTAGCTGTTATAACCACTGAATACAACAAAAAAAGTAAAAAAAAATAACAGGAAACATTGAAAAATGTACTTCAGTTTTACCAATAGTCTTTCACAATATTATTATTACTACTACAACTATAGTTATTATCAAGGAAAAAAAATACTAGTAGGTTAAACGGATTTCAGACTGAAATGAAACTGATGAAGCAATTTCAAAAAGTGAGTAAACGTGACTCGATCTTCATGTGCAAAAAGGTGCAAAGACGACCTTTATAGGGAGTGCCTTCTAGGCTGTTTTCTGACTCTAGCACACAGTTAAGAAAACATGCAAATAAACAAAAACATGTTTAAAACCCTGAAAAACAAATATAGAAGAACGTAAGCTACGATTAAGTACATTTGAACGTGTGATATTTCAACAAGTGCTGGAGTTGAACTCCTTAATATTTAGTTAACTTATTTTAAAGCAGCCCACTTTGAAATGAAAACATTTAGCTGTGCTTTAAAAATAAACATAAAATTAGGACCGGTTGACAAGTCCATGTCAGTGCACTCTCGTCCTCTTCGGGTTTTTTGCTCAGCCAGCAATAAACTGAAGCACCTGAACATACAAAAAAAATCGACATCAGCTCGGAGATTTTTTTTCCAGGAAAAGTAATAGCTTATTAAATTAGATTTAATTCTTACCTGTTTAATGTGACTTCTGTGTCTGAACTTCGCTGCAGATCTTCCCTATGTCAGGGCTGTAGGATGTGACTTTGATCTTCATACAGGCCTGTAGACTCTCATCTCCGAGGCGAGAACGGTGTTTGTTCTTTATGAAGTTCATGCTTGAGAACAATTGCTCGCATAAGTATGTTGAGCCAAAGATAGACAAGACTCCAAATGCATACTTTTTCATGTTAATATACGTGTCAGGAATGGCACTCCATGTTTCAAAAACAAGTTTGTCGGGGTGGGGGAGTTTCTCCATATCGCTCCATTTGTGCTCTTTAACGAGTGTAGCCTTCTGACGGGCGACTTCTTCAATATCTGCCGTCAGTGATTTCAACTTATTTACCCATAAATCTTTATCCGCTATGTCGGCCAGTTCAATTTCTAGATCAGGCTTACTTACTCCGGTGAATGCAACTGTGTTCAGCAGGGATGGGTCGATGTCCAGCGGTGTGACATGGAAAGAGAGGGTAGGCTTCTCCTTTCTGAAATCACTGAATTTTTCTCCAAATGCAGCTTGCATTGTAATGATGGCACGGTGGAAATAATCATAATTTATTTGATTGTTCGCTTCTTTGAACTCTCTTAGGGAGGGAAAGTGAGAGAGCGTACCTTTTTGTGCATCTCTTGCGAACACGGTCATCTTGCGCTCAAATGCCAAAACATCTTCCAGCATCTGCAGGGCTGTGCCTTCCCTTTCCTTGGAGATTTTTATATTCAGCGTGTTCAAAGTGAGTGGTCAATATCCACCATGAAGTAGAACTTACTCAGCCAATCGAGGTCTTCCAGTTCAGGATAGCTGAGGCCTTTGCTTTCCAAGAAGGTTTTCACCTGCTCCAGACAGGTAGCGAAGCGTTTTAGCACCTCTCCCCTGGACAGCCACCGGACCTTGTTGTGCATCAGGAGATCCGAATATACATGGTCGACTTCTTCTAACAATGAACAAAACTGTCTGTGGCTTAACCTGTTCGCAATTATTTTGTTCACTATCTTGATAACGAGGTTCATCACTTCCACACAGTCAGGGGGGAAAGTTTGTGCGCACAGCGCTTCCTGGTGGAGGATGCAGTGAAACGTCATGAGCTCTCGATCCAGTGACTTTTGAAGCAAATTCACAAAGCCCTTATGTGCTCCTTTCATGCTGGGTGCCCCATCAGTAGACACTGACACACAGGTGAGCGGTGTTTATTCCCTTTCGCTTCTAGACAACTCAAAACAGCATCACAAATGTCCTGCCCTCGTGTTTGGCCCTTTAGCGGTATGAGTTCAATCATTTCTTCCTGCGGCCCATCAGAGTTTACATATCTGCATAACAGTGCTGTCTGCTCAACATCGTTTACATCACTTGACTCATCACAGGCAATTGAAAATGCGTGAGCTGAATTTATGTCAACAATTTGCTTACTGCTGATGTTTTCTGCCATTTTAATGGTCCTGTCTCTGACGGTCTTTGCGGAGAGAGGCATTTCTCTAATTTTCTGAATAATTTCCGGTTTGTTTTTAAAGTCGGAGAATAGATGCTCAGATATTTTCATGAACGACTCCTTCATATACTCTCCGTCTGTGAACGGCTTCCCCCTCTTTGCGATCTCCAGAGCTGCCACAAAGCTAGCAGTGCTAGTTGACTGTGGAGAACTGATCCACTTCTTGAAAGATAGTTTGCGCTCTTCAGCTTTTCGTAGCAGTTCCGAAATTGCTCTCTTTCGCTCATCCTCGGTTGAGTATTTTTCAGCGAATGCTAAGTGTTTGTTTTGAAAATGTCTTTCAATGTTACATTTTTTGTTGTTCGATATTTTCTCGCCACATATCAAGCCTACAGGTAAGCCAGTGTCGTTGGCGGTGAATGCAAATAAATAAGTCCACGCTGAATTAAACTCTATTTTCTTCCGAAACTTTCCTTTTTTGGGTTTTTTTTCATGGCTATTCAGGGTTCACAACTTCGCACACAGGTTTGCACGGGTTCACGCATTCTAAGCTGCCAGCGGGTAAAGGCGCAGGATGTTGACGTTGATGTGACGTAGCCTATATTTTGTTGACAAATTATGAATTAGAAATAGGTCTAGCTTTTTACAAATTAGATCGTATCAACTCAAACTTCAAGATGACTGCGCAACAAAATAAACTAATAATATGTGAATACAAATGAATTAAGAAATACTCTTTATTTATGTTCGTTTTTTTTGGTCAAGACCAAAGGGAGCCGCTATAAGGAGGCTGAAGAGCCGCATGCGGCTCCGGAGCCGCGGGTCGCCGATGGCTGCCCTAGGGTTAGGTTTATGGAGGATGGGTTAGAGCAAGGCTTAAGTAGGATTAGGGCTAGTCTTAAGGAGGGAGGGTTAGAGCTAGTCTTAAGGAGGGAGGGTTAGGGGTTAGAGCAAGGCTTAAGTAGGATTAGGGCTAGTCTTAAGGAGGGAGGGTTAGAACTAGTCTTAAGGAGGGAGGGTTAGAGCTAGTCTTAAGGAGGGAGGGTTAGAGCTAGTCTTAAGGAGGGAGGGTTAGAGCTAGTCTTAAGGAGGGAGGGTTAGAGCTAGTCTTAAGGAGGGAGGGTTAGAGCTAGTCTTAAGGAGGGAGGGTTAGGGCTAGTCTTAAGGAGGGAGGGTTAGGGGTTAGGGCTAGGCTTAAGTAGGATTAGGGCTAGTCTTAAGGAGGGAGGGTTAGGGGTTAGAGCTAGTCTTAAGGAGGGAGGGTTAGGGGTTAGAGCTAGTCTTAAGGAGGGAGGGTTAGGGCTAGTCTTAAGGAGGGAGGGTTAGGGGTTAGGGCTAGGCTTAAGTAGGATTAGGGCTAGTCTTAAGGAGGGAGGGTTAGGGCTAGTCTTAAGGGGGGAGGTTAGAGCTAGTCTTAAGGAGGGAGGGTTAGAGCTAGTCTTAAGGAGGGAGGGTTAGAGCTAGTCTTAAGGAGGGAGGGTTAGAGCTAGTCTTAAGGAGGGAGGGTTAGAGCTAGTCTTAAGGAGGGAGGGTTAGAGCTAGTCTTAAGGAGGGAGGGTTAGAGCTCGTTTTAAGGAGGGAGGGTTAGAGCTAGTCTTAAGGAGGGAGGGTTAGAGCTCGTTTTAAGGAGGGAGGGTTAGGGCTAGTCTTAAGGAGTGAGGTTAGAGCTAGTCTTAAGGAGGGAGGGTTAGAGCTCGTTTTAAGGAGGGAGGGTTAGGGCTAGTCTTAAGGAGGGAGGGTTAGGGGTTAGAGCTAGTCTTAAGGAGGGAGGGTTAGGGGTTAGAGCTAGTCTTAAGGAGGGAGGGTTAGAGCTCGTTTTAAGGAGGGAGGATTAGGGCTAGTCTTAAGGAGGGAGGGTTAGGGGTTAGAGCTAGTCTTAAGGAGGGAGGGTTAGGGGTTAGGGCTAGGCTTAAGTAGGATTAGGGCTAGTCTTAAGGAGGGAGGGTTAGGGCTAGTCTTAAGGGGGGAGGTTAGAGCTAGTCTTAAGG
The DNA here is from genome assembly GCA_900291075.1 of Melanogrammus aeglefinus. Classification (NCBI taxonomy): domain Eukaryota; kingdom Metazoa; phylum Chordata; class Actinopteri; order Gadiformes; family Gadidae; genus Melanogrammus; species Melanogrammus aeglefinus. The sequence goes on along the minus strand of OLKM01000501.1, from coordinate 232,207 downwards.
AGGGAGGGTTGGAGCTAGTCTTAAGGAGGGAGGGTTAGAGCTAGTCTTAAGGAGGGAGGGTTAGGGGTTAGAGCTAGTCTTAAGGAGGGAGGGTTAGGGGTTAGAGCTAGTCTTAAGGAGGGAGGGTTAGGGCTAGTCTTAAGGAGGGAGGGTTAGGGGTTAGGGCTAGGCTTAAGTAGGATTAGGGCTAGTCTTAAGGAGGGAGGGTTAGGGCTAGTCTTAAGGGGGGAGGTTAGAGCTAGTCTTAAGGAGGGAGGGTTAGAGCTAGTCTTAAGGAGGGAGGGTTAGAGCTAGTCTTAAGGAGGGAGGGTTAGAGCTAGTCTTAAGGAGGGAGGGTTAGAGCTAGTCTTAAGGAGGGAGGGTTAGAGCTCGTTTTAAGGAGGGAGGGTTAGAGCTAGTCTTAAGGAGGGAGGGTTAGAGCTCGTTTTAAGGAGGGAGGGTTAGGGCTAGTCTTAAGGAGGGAGGTTAGAGCTAGTCTTAAGGAGGGAGGGTTAGAGCTCGTTTTAAGGAGGGAGGGTTAGGGCTAGTCTTAAGGAGGGAGGTTAGAGCTAGTCTTAAGGAGGGAGGGTTAGAGCTCGTTTTAAGGAGGGAGGGTTAGGGCTAGTCTTAAGGAGGGAGGGTTAGAGCTCGTTTTAAGGAGGGAGGGTTAGGGCTAGTCTTAAGGGGGGAGGTTAGAGCTAGTCTTAAGGAGGGAGGGTTAGAGCTCGTTTTAAGGAGGGAGGGTTAGGGCTAGTCTTAAGGGGGGAGGGTTAGAGCTAGTCTTAAGGAGGGAGGGTTAGAGCTCGTTTTAAGGAGGGAGGGTTAGAGCTAGTCTTAAGGAGGGAGGGTTAGAGCTCGTTTTAAGGAGGGAGGGTTAGGGCTAGTCTTGAGGAGGGAGGGTTAGGGGTTAGGGCTAGTCTTAAGGGGGGAGGTTAGAGCTAGTCTTAAGGAGGAAGGGTTAGAGCTAGTCTTAAGGAGGGAGGTTAGAGCTAGTCTTAGGGAGGGAGGGTTAGAGCTAGTCTTAAGGAGGGAGGGTTAGGGCTAGTCTTGAGGAAGGAGGGTTAGGGGTTAGGGCTAGTCTTAAGGGGGGAGGTTAGAGCTAGTCTTAAGGAGGGAGGGTTAAAACTGGTCTTAAGGAGGGAGGGTTAGGGCTAGGGTAAAGGTAATGGTCCACAGGACCTTGTCTGTACAGCCACGGTGTGCTCTAAATGTACTCCCATGTTCTCTATGACTTGACGGGGCTCACCACCCCAGCAGACGCTGCTGCTCGCTGCCCATCGTGCTCCTTCCTCCAGCAGATAGAGGCTAGCGTGTTTCCATGGCGATTGAAGGCGATGGGAACCTCACACTGAAGTCCACCAGTCGCGTACAGCACAACGATACATCTATCTATCTCTATCTCACACACACTTTCATTATCAACGATGCTAGCCCTGACACCTGATTATGCTGTGATGCTGCTAGGAGCAGAAACAGAGTGGTAATACTTAGGCTGAGCTTCATGTGTCAGAGCTCCAGAATGTTTAGTTGACGCGTACGCTCCACTAAATCACCCGGAGAGGACGACTATTTAAAGGGTTCATATTTTTCTGTCCCCCCCCCCCCCCACAACCCCTTCAGTTCTCCAGGACTTTGTTGGTGAAATCTTTCCCAGGAAGTTTCTATGGCACTGAGGACCTGGGCTCCTCAGGGTTAGGGTTAATGGCTAACCCTAACCCTCAGTGAGGCCGGCTCCTCCTCCTCACTCCCACTGGCTCCTCCTAGCTCCTCGTTGTGCCTCTGCTCCTCCTAGCTCCTCGTTGTGGCGCTGCTCCTTCTCTGCTACTTGATACACGGTCCAACTCGCGGCCACAGCAGCTGCTCCTGTCAATTGCCTCTTTCTCTGACGTTCTCTCTCTAGCGTACAGCCTCGCTCAGACTCTCTATGTCTCTCAGTCTCTCACTCTGACTCCCTCTATATCTCTCAGTCTCTCTCGCTCTGACTCTCTGTCCCTCTGACTCTTTCTACTGACTCCCTCTATGTCTCAGTCTCTCTCGCTCTGACTCCCTCTATGTCTCTCTCGCTCTGACTCCCTCTGTCTCTCTCGCTCTGACTCCCTCTATGTCTCTCTCGCTCTGACTCCCTCTATGTCTCAGTCTCTCTCGCTCTGACTCCCTCTATGTCTCAGTCTCTCTCGCTCTGACTCCCTCTATGTCTCTCAGTCTCTCGCTCTGACTCCCTCTGTCTCTCTCGCTCTGACTCCCTCTATGTCTCTCAGTCTCTCTCGCTCTGACTCCCTCTATGTCTCTCTCGCTCTGACTCCCTCTATGTCTCTCAGTCTCTCGCTCTGACTCCCTCTGTCTCTCTGGCTCTGACTCCCTCTGTCTCTCAGTCTCTCTCGCTCTGACTCCCTCTATGTCTCAGTCTCTCTCGCACTGACTCCCTCTGTCTCTCTCGCTCTGACTCCCTCTGTCTCTCAGTCTCTCTCGCTCTGACTCCCTCTATGTCTCTCTCGCTCTGACTCTCTCTATGTCTCTCAGTCTCTCTCGCTCTGACTCCCTCTCTGTCTCTCTGGCTCTCTCTCCTTCACTCCCACTCTGTGGCTTGCTCCCTTACTTCTCTTAGTCATTTGCATGCCCACACAATCCCACTGTCTGAAGTGTCATTATGTATTTCTTTATTCATTTTTTGTTTCCATGTCTTTGTAGATATATTTTATGTCTTTATGTCTTTCCAACTATCCGACTTAATATTCATATCAGGCCTGCAGGGTGACTCCACCTTCAGTGTGTTAAATGATTCTGTGGCCGATTGACCCTAACCCTAGTGACCCTAACCCTAGTGACCCTAACCCTAGTGACCCTAACCCTAGTGACCCTAACCCTATTGATCCTAACCCTAACCCTAGTGACCCTAACCCTAGTGACCCTAACCCTATTGACCCTAACCCTAGTGACCCTAACCCTAACCCTATTGACCCTAACCCTAGTGACCCTAACCCTAGTGACCCTAACCCTAGTGACCCTAACCCTATTGATCCTAACCCTAACCCTAGTGACCCTAACCCTAGTGACCCTAACCCTAGTGACCCTAACCCTAGTGACCCTAACCTAGGCCGCGTTCAGACTGCAGGCAAATCTGATTCAAATCTGATTCCTTCTCATATCTGATTTTTAGGGCTGACTGTCCACACTGTTTTAGCAAGTGTCCAAATCGCATTTGGCTCTGTTCAGACTGGGCCACATTATTGACCCATCTGGCAGGCTGCTGTAGCAACGACGTTGGAGCGGAGGCGTCATCCAGCGCCTGTATTGCGTGACGTCATGTAATAGCGACGAAAAAAACAATAACAAACAAGATGGATCAAAGAACGCGAAAGACTTTCATTAATCGACTTATTCCGATACATGCCCTCGAGCTTCGCTTGAGCGGACCCATCTCCCCACAGATTAATGAGGCATTTCGTTTCTTCCTCTGTCCAAGGACTGTTGTTTTCGGCATCTTCCGACTGCTCCATACCGGTAACGTAGCTCCACAACTCGAAACAGGCGGGTGGTTTGGCGCATTGGGTCAGGTCTGGCGTCGCGTAGAGTGACGTCACGGACAGTCAAAACCGATCTGAGTGTTTGGAGCTGTTCAGACTGAGACGCATCTGTCCAAATGCGATCTGAAACTACCTCCCGGAGGTGGTTTCGATCCGTTTTGCAAAAATCGGATTTCATGTGACTTGGGACTGTTCAGACTTGAAAAGAGTCATCCGGTTCCAATCTGGATGGGCTAAAAATCGGATTTTTGCTGGCAGTCTGAACGCGGCCCTAGTGACTCTAACCCTAACCCTATTGACCCTAACCCTAGTGACCCTAACCCTAGTGACCCTAACCCTAGTGACCCTAACCCTATTGACCCTATTGACCCTAACCCTATTGACCCTAACCCTATTGACCCTAACCCTAGTGACCCTAACCCTAGTGACCCTAACCCTAACCCTAGTGACCCTAACCCTAGTGACCCTAACCTAGTGACCCTAACCCTATTGACCCTAACCCTAGTGACCCTAACCCTAACCCTATTGACCCTAACCCTAGTGACCCTAACCCTAGTGACCCTAACCCTAGTGACCCTAACCCTAGTGACCCTAACCCTAGTGACCCTAACCTAGTGACCCTAAACCTAACCCTAGTGACCCTAACCCTAGTGACCCTAACCCTAGTGACCCTAATCCTAGTGACCCTAATCCTAGTGACCCTAACCCTAGTGACCCTAACCTAGTGACCCTAAACCTAACCCTAGTGACCCTAATCCTAGTGACCCTAACCCTAGTGACCCTAACCCTAGTGACCCTAACCCTAGTGACCCTAACCTAGTGACCCTAACCCTAGTGACCCTAACCTAGTGACCCTAACCCTAGTGACCCTAACCTAGTGACCCTAAATTGATTTTGTCAGTGGCCACTTGTAGTGAGAAACTGGCACAAGCTTTAAGCCTTTAAGCGCATATGTGTGCTAAGGAACGACTTGGTGAAGTGTGTCTTGCAGACACCTCATTCAAGAGAATGTGGGGGCGTTCAAGAAGACACTTGGTCATTTCAGCACTGCTGCTTTCAAAGCCATGTTGCCGTGGGATAATTGTATGGGTGACTTGCACATCTTGTTGATGTTCCGTGTGTGTGTGTGTGTGTGTGTGTGTGTGTGTGTGTGTGTGTGTGTGTGTGTGTGTGGTGTGTGTGTGTGTGTGTGTGTGTGTGTGTGTGTGTGTGTGTGTGTGTGTGTGTGTGTGTGTGTGTGTGTGTGTGTGTGTGTGTGTGTGTGTGTGTGTGTGTGTGTGTCCAGCCATGGCCGTATCTGACTACATCAGTAAGCTCGGTTAGATCAGCTGTCATGAATCCTGTTTAGTAGCAGCTAATAGATGTAATCTGATGCTGGGGCAGATGGCTTCTACCAGCCACGACCCTGTGGATCTACAACAGCTGACTCACTACATTAGCAGATATTGATGAAGTCATTTGAACTCTTAGGTGACTGGGTTAGCAATGGCAGGTATGTGTTGATGGGTTTGGGTGTGCGCGTCCCTAAAGATTTATCCGGTTGGTAAGAACGCCGGGTAGCGCTTTGTCAGGATTTGTATATACTGTGATCATGGGTGCATGGATGGACGTCATTTATATCGTTATATATATATATATAGATATCATTGGGAAAAGTTAGGCGGCTGCTAAATTGATAATGGATCCATCTAGTGGTTGCAGAGTCTGCACAAATAGTTATTGTTGAAGTCAATAATTAATAGTAGGCTACAGACTATGATAGCTAGATGTGCACAGAGAAGTCCAGCCCCCCTTGGGTTATGGTGATCCAATCTGTCAGTGGAGGAATGTTAATATGCAACTAGTGGTGTTGTGTTGGTGGGAGCATTGGGCCCTCATATGCTAAGGGCTTGGTTGAAGCTTTGGACTGGGTAGGGCCGGTCTTTGAACCGAGGAAGAATGTTCCGCTGTTCCACCTTGGCACCACATTCTCATGCTATCCATAACTAGCAAGTGAGGATCAAGGTAGCAAGTTTTGTAGCAGATCAAAACCAAACCCTGGATGGAGGGTTCATGTTGACTAAACACCAAACCCTGATATTGTTCTGTAAAGAGTAAAAAGCAAACCATGAAAGGAAGTTTCATGTTATCTAAATATCAAACCGTGTTAACCTGATTATTCCAAACCATGACATCACTGCCCTGTACTACGAACCTCGCTGATTGACAGACACGCGGTCAGAGTTAATGGAGCTGCGGAGCTCCCTTAGGATTCGATTAGTCCAGGTTCAGGTTTTCCGCTTTAGGTTCAATGCGCGTTCACGTGAAAGGGGCGTTTGTTGCGTTGTTTGTCTACTCACCTTTAAAAATTGGATAGATCAAGCAGTCTATATAAAAGCGTTTAACTGAAAAGCTTCTGCATATTGTCTATAAAATAATGCCAAATGCAGAATTGTTCGACATTAATCCCAATAGAATGATGCCTAAGCAGCATCCAACCTGCCTTATTCTATAATTTAGGGAATTCACTTTAAATAATAAGCTATGTAAGAAATGTATTGCATATGTTTCCAACCGCTGAGAGGTAGCGGCGGTGGTGTAGTGGGTTAGTATAAGACCCAATGCCAGTGACTGGGGTTCAAATCTCGCTGCTCTATCGTCATGCCTTTCACCCCCATAGATGTCGTTCCAGCACGGCCTTGAAAATATGGGTTCAATCTCGAAATAGGCACAAAAATATATTTCCATAACCTTCAGCCAATAAGTATTCCATATGCATGAGAATTGGGACTTTATAAGCTTCAGACTTGGGAGTCTAACCCCCCGCCCAGAAATTTAAGACTGGTCCAACAAGGACGATCAAATAGTGCATACTCTCTGATGAGAACCTGTATCTCTCTCTCATAAAGAATATTCTCAGGCAATGCCAAGGTATCTGTCCCGAAATGGCCTCTGTCTGAGGGACCCCTCTACGATACGGGCCCCGAGGTCCACAGGAACACCAAGTAAAGGTGACGCCATTGTCAAAGGAGGAGCTAGGAAGCTGCACAGGCCGATCTTACCCGATAGACTTAGCTGAAAACCTGTTCCCGACCTGGTTTGGTTGAGAGCATAAGTCACATAACGTAACAGGTTTCAGCTTTGTTATGGATGTTAAGCAATACATCCTCTAGAGGGCAGTGACTGTTGTGTCACAAATTACCGGCATCGACAATCGCAAACATGGCATCTGTGAGGGAGAGGATTATGCTTGGTGTCATCTGAATTCGACCAAAAAAGGCTCAAAAAGTGTAGGCCTACGCGGCGGTGGCATGTGATACCTCTCACCAACAAAAATAATCTCTCCTCAAAATTTTGCGCCATTTTAATGACCAGTTAGGCCTACTAGGCCTACTCATTGCCAACTCAGGTGAACAAAAAAAAAGGTCAGGTGTATATAGTATAATATGAATGAATATAAAACGTTAAATACAATATATATATATATATATATATATATATATATATATATATATATATATATATATTATTATATATATATATATATATATATATATATATATATGAGTGTCGCAAATTCACCATTCTTCTCCTTCTCCTTTACAGGTGATCATCAACAGCACCATCACCCCCAACATGACCTTCACCAAGACCTCCCAGAAGTTTGGCCAGTGGGCCGACAGTAGGGCCAACACGGTCTTCGGCCTGGGCTTCGGCTCAGAGCAGCAGCTTGCGAAGGTTGGTACACAGTCACTACTACATGGAGGATTTAATATATTAGAATTCTTATTGCAAACACAAGTGGTCTATTTGGATTGGATTCTGTTCATTTGCTCCTGTTGTGTTCCTTTAGTTTGCTGAGAAGTTCCAGGAGGTGAAGGATGCCGCAAAACTGGCCAGAGACAAATCTCAGGAGAAAATGGAGACATCAAGCAACCACTCCCAGGTAGCCCTCAGTCTGATCACCCTCTTCTGATGTCACCCTGACCTCATGACGTCACCCCGACCGCATGACGTCACCCCGACCTCATGACGTCACCCCGACCTCATGACGTCACCCCGACCGCATGACGTCACCCCGACCGCATGACGTCACCCCGACCTCATGACGTCACCCCGACCGCATGACGTCACCCCGACCGCATGACGTCACCCCGACCTCATGACGTCACGTCACCCCGACCTCATGACGTCACCCCGACCGTCATGACGTCACCCCGACCGCATATGACGTCACCCCGACCGCATGACGTCACCCCGACCGCATGACGTCACCCCGACCCGCATGACGTCACCCCGACCTCGTGACGTCATCGACGTCACCCCGACCTCGTGACGTCACGACGTCACCCCGACCTCGTGACGTCATGAGGTCACCCCGACCCCATGACGTCACCCTGACCTCATGACATCACCCTGACCCCATGACGTCACCCCGACCTCATGACGTCACCCTGACCTCATGACGTCACCCTGACCTCCTGACATCACCCCGACCTCATGACGTGACCCCGACCTCATGACGTCACCCCGACCTCATGATGTCATGAGGTCAGGGTGACGTCAGGGTGACATCACCCTGACCTCATGACGTCACCCTGACCTCATGATGTCATGACGTCATCCTGACCTCATGACATCACCCTGACCTCATGAGGTCACCCCGACCGCATGACGTCACCCCGACCTCATGACGTCACCCCGACCTCATGACGTCACCCCGACCTCATGACGTCACCCCGACCGCATGACGTCACCCCGACCTCATGACGTCACCCCGACCTGCATGACGTCACCCCGACCTGCATGACGTCACCCCGACCGCCGCATGACGTCACCCCGACCTCATGACGGCACCCCGACCGCATGACGTCACCCCGACCCGCATGACGTCACCCCCGACCGCATGACGTTCACCCCGACCGCATGACGTCACCCCGACCGCATGACGTCACCCCGACCGCATGACGTCACCCCGACCGCATGACGTCACCCCGACCTCATGACGTCACCCCGACCTCGTGACGTCACGACGTCACCCCGACCTCGTGACGTCATGAGGTCACCCCGACCCCATGACGTCACCCTGACCTCATGACATCACCCTGACCCCATGACGTCACCCCGACCTCATGACGTCACCCTGACCTCCTGACATCACCCCGACCTCATGACGTGACCCCGACCTCATGACGTCACCCCGACCTCATGATGTCATGAGGTCAGGGTGACGTCAGGGTGACATCACCCTGACCTCATGACGTCACCCTGACCTCATGATGTCATGACGTCATCCTGACCTCATGACATCACCCTGACCTCATGAGGTCACCCTGACCTCATGAGGTCACCCTTCCCTCTAATTTAGATAAGAACACAAAGTTACTGTAAGGGTTTAATGAACATTAAGTAAGGCTTAAATGTGCGAGGAATTTTAGATATGATATAGCATACTCTCTTTAACATGTACTTTGAACTATTATTAAAATGATGACAATGGAAAAAAAACACATGGCTCTGGTAAGGTTGTTTGAGGCCATTGTGTAACTACTATAGTGTTACTACTCTAGTGTTACTAATATAGTGCTACAGTGTCACTATAGTGTTACTACTATAGTGTTACTAATATAGTGCTACAGTGTCACTATAGTGTTACTACTATAGTGTTACTGTTACAGTATTACTATAGTGGTACTACTATAGTGTTACTACTATAGGGTTACTGTTACAGTGTAACTATAGTGTTACTGTTACAGTGTTACTACTATAGTGTTACTGATAGTGTTACTACTATAGTGTTACTACTATAGTGTTACTACTACAGTGTTACTGTTACAGTGTTACTATAGTGTTACTACTACAGTGTTACTGTTACTGTGTTATGTTTAGTGTCACTTCTATATTGCTACAGTGTTACTATTATAGTGCTACATTGTTACTACTACAGTGTTGCTACTATAGTGTGACTGTTACACTGTTAGTGTTACAGTGTTACTACTACATTGTTACTACTACAGTGTGACTGTTACAATGCTAGTGTTACAGTGTTACTACTACAGTGTGACTGTTACACTGTTAGTGTTACATTGTTACTACTATAGAGTGACTGTTACACTGTTAGTGTTACATTGTTACTACTATAGTGTGACTGTTAGTGTAACAGTGTTACTACTACAGTGTTGCTACTATAGTGTGACTGTTACACTGTTAGTGTTACATTGTTACAACTATAGTGTGACTGTTAGTGTTACAGTGTTACTACTATAGTTGTTGCTACTATAGTGTGACTGTTACACTGTTGGTGTTACTACTACAGTGTTGCTACTATAGTGTGACTGTTACACTGTTAGTGTTACATTGTTACTACTATAGCTGTTATCAATGTTAATATTGGACAGAGAGGTGAACGGTTAGAACAGAGGCTCACATTGTCGCTGTTCCTTCGCCCGTCAGGAGTCGGAGCGTGTGACCCCCTCCACCCCCTCCACCCCCTCCACCCCCCAGGCCTCCAGCATCAACGGGACCGATGACGCAGAATCTCCCACGTGGGCCCCGAGGCTGCCTTGCTTCATGAGCGAGAACGACCGCCTCAAGACTGCCATGGAACAGAGGTAGGGGGTTAGGGGTCACAGGGTTAGGGGTCACACAGGGTTAGGGGAGTCCCCAGGTTGAGACAAGCCCCAGCCCAGCTGGCTCAAGCCCCCCCTCTTCCTCATCACCACAGCAACACCACGCAAGAAGTGGGAGACGGAGACCTCCAGACGCTGCAGGAGAGCAACGCGCGGCTGTGAGGACGCGCTGACCGAGTCCTCGGCCAACGTTGGAGAGCTGGAAGAAGCAGCAGCTTAGCGTCTGCAAGGAGGAGAGCGACGCTCTGCGGGACAAGGTGGGGCTCTGCACCTCCCCGACTCCTGCAGCCCCTAACCCTAACCCAACCGTGCAGCTCTTTGGGTGGGCCCTTGGTCTCGGCAGCGACGTACCGTCAGTCCCTTCTGAACACACCTTTTCCCTTTGCTTTGGTGGTGGTGAGGGTGGGAGGGTGAGGTGGTGGGTGGTGGGGTGGTGCTGGAGGTGGTGAGGGTGGTGCTGGTGGTGGTGAGGGGTGGTTGGTGGTGGTGGTGAGGGTGGTGCTGGTGGTGGTGGTGGTGAGGGTGGTGCTGGGGGTGGTGAGGGGGGTGCTTGTGGAGGTGAGGGCGGTGGTTAGGGGGGTGGAGGTGAGGGTGATGCTGGTGGAGGTGATGGTGGAGGTGAGGGTGGAGGTGAGGGTGGTGCTGGTGATGGTGGGAGTGCTGGTGGAGGTGAGGGCGGTGGTTAGGGGGGTGGAGGTGAGGGTGGTGCTGGAGGTGGTGAGGGCGGTGGTTAGGGGGGTGGAGGTGAGGGTGGTGAGGGCGGTGGTTAGGGGGGTGGAGGTGAGGGTGGTGCTGGTGGAGGAGGAGGCTTGGTTGTTGAAAGGTTTCCGTCTTGATCCGGGTGTTTCTTCCTAACGTGGGGAGTGGCTCTGTCTGATGTAGAGTAAACGTATGATTTGGTGGTGCATGGTTTTTGTCGGGTGGTGCATGGTTTTTGTCGGTTGGTGCTCTCTTGTACGGAGCCGGAGGCGGGATTAAAATGTCTGAAGATTCACAACTTGAGGGCAGAAGGGCTTCTGATTGGCCACTCTACTAGTTTGTTCATGAACATAACTTTTACGAGTTTTAGGGTTGATTTACTTTTTCTACCGAAAATAGTTTCTGCTGAAACAATTAAAATAGTTTCTGTGGTAACGAGGGTCACAGAATGGTTTGTTTAGTTATATAAATAAATATCCCCCCTCAATAATCCTAAAGACTCTTATGCCCTATTCGCACGGGATAAGTATTACCTGGGGACCTCTGGTAATTTGTAAATTACCCCCCCACGTCTGTGTTTCTTGCGGCGCATTCGCACGGGATTAGTGAAGTCTGTGTTTTACTCGAATTTACTGACATCACGGCCCGGATGTGACGTCAAAACCGCGCGCACGTCGCAACCCATTGTCGTGTGTGCACGTCCATGCTTCTGCAGTAGAGGTGGATTCAATGATTCGTTTACGTGAACCAGTTCGCGTCAGTCAGTTCGCCAAGATGAGTCGTTCCCGAATCGTTCGTTCGTTCGTTCAGCCCAGTTTCCGGTTCAGTCCAGTTTCCGTTTCCGGTAGCGGTGAATCGCATCATGCAATGCACCCATTGCATGGTTCTCAGCTGAGTCAGTCAGACTCAGTGCTACCGGAAACTCGACTGAACTGGTTTCGTTCGAGTTTCCGGTGAATCGATGGCGATCGAATCACTTTATCCTGGAAAGTTTGAAGTCAAATAGCGTTAATTTTATATATTAAAAAAAAATACCCGAGAATAAAGGAACAATGTGAACCCTTAAAATGTAAAACACCACGGCACTACTGACGCTAAGAAGAATGTAACGGACCACCTGAAGCTTTACTTTCACCTCAGAGATAAATGCGTGGGTAGTAATATAATGATATTTGGCCTTGGCGGGCATCCACCTGCGCATAGTGGCTTGGCTGCGTAGGACTACAACACGTTCCAAGTATGTTTACTTTCATGTATGTGAGTTGTGAAGCTAAACCTAAGTAAAGCCTAGTTATAACTATAACCGTGCTATCCTGGTTGCAGTGGCAAGCAAACAGTGTGTGCCGTGAGTCGCCTCGGTCCCTCGTCTTCCTGCTCAACAAACTGTTCTGCGAAGTCGTGGGTCTGGGAGGAGTCAATTCTGAGTACGCAACGAACACGCCGGCGAACGGAGGACGACCGACGCGAACGAGACGAACACCGACAGCGAACGAGACGACCGACGCGGACGAGACGCGACGACGCGACGAGACGACCGACGCGAACGAGGCGACCGACGCGAACGAGGCGACCGACGCGAACGAGGCGACCGACGCGAACGAGGCGACCGACGCGAACGAGGCGACCGACGCGAACGAGGCGACCGACGCGAACGAGAGAGAAGAACCAGTTCGGGTCGTTCGTTCTAACGATTCGTTCGTTCGAACGAATCAGTTCGCGACCGAACCACCTCTATTCTGCAGTGAGAAAGCGACATGGCGGCGCGGAGGAAAAACAGACATTGGGGCCGGGAAGAAACGCTGCAGCTGCTAGCTGTGTGGGGCGAGCCACAATACCAGGGACAGTTTGAATATATGGTCCACAACCACACGGTGTGGCAGAAAATGCCGCTCACAGTTTCCACCGCAGCCTCCATGTTTCCACCCGTAACAGTATGGTTTCAACCGGGGAAAAGTAGTAAGGCGCCGCAATAAAAACACAGACAAAAAATGCCCCTCAATTACTGATATGCAGATTCGCACGGGACTAGTTTTACCACGGGACGCCGGTCTTTGGTGAAATTATAGTAGGTAATTTGCAGGGGAATTTTTACCTACTTTTTTACTGACATGGTGCATTCGCACGGGATTAAGATCACCGACGTCCTCCGCAATTATTACATATTACCTGAGGTCCCCAGGTAAAACTAATCCCGTGCGAATAGGGCTGTAGTCTATAATGCATAAAAACTGATTCAATGACTAAAATGCTAACCTCTGATCCGTCTCTCAGTGTACCTCGTGAACCCTGTTCTCCTGTGTGGACTTCAGATCAGGGAGCTGGACGCCCAGTGCCAGGAGGTCGCCCTGGGGCAGGAAGAGGAACGCCCAGCTGACCGCCAAGGCTGCAGGAGCTGGAGGCGGAGCTCCAAGACAGAAACAGGTGAGCGCAGACGTACGGCCTTATGGGGGTGCTGCTGTGAGCCTGTTAGGGTTGTGGGCAGTGAGTGATCTGTAGCCTCTAGGGTTGGGGGTTGGGTGAGTGATCTGTAGGCCTTAGGGGTTGGGCGGGACGGTGAGTGATCTGTAGCCTCTAGGGTTGGGGGGTGAGTGATCGGTAGCCTCTAGGTTGTGGGGGAGTGATGATCTGTAGCCTCTTAGGGTTGGTGGGGGGTGAGTGATCTGTAGCCTTTAGGGTTGGGGGGTGAGTTGATCTGTAGCCTCTAGGGTTGGGTGGGTGAGTGATCTGTTGCCTCTAGGGTTGGGGATGAGATTGATCTGTAGCCTCTAGGGTGGGGGATGATTGAGATCTGTAGCCTCTAGGGGTTGGGGGTGAGTGATCTGTAGCCTCTAGGGTTGGGGTGGTGAGTGATCTGTAGCCTCTAGGTTGGTGGCGGGTGAGTGATCTGTAGCCTCTAAGGGTTGGGGGGTGAGTGATCTATACAGGCCTCGTGCTGGTTAAACTGCCCCGTGGTAGGTCAACAGCTGGTCTAGTTGGATATTAGGAATTCCACAGGAGGGGGGCCAGATGATCATTATTCATGCACATTATGAATCATTATCAGTCAGCAAAAACAGAAATAATTGTCAAAATGATTTGACGGATTTTGGAAGGAATTGATCTTCATAAAGCAGTAAAACGTGACGCTAACTTAAAAAGCGGACTATTGGAGGCTGGCTGGACATTACTTTTATGACCACGACCGACCGGTGACGTGACAAGACCATTGAGGATAACAGATAGTGAGGAGTCTTGCTAAATTGATGTGTTTGCGTGAGAGACTGCAAAGCGAACAGTCTGCTTTCTCGCTCTGCTACAATAGGTGAGCATGAAAGGAAATAATGGCTCCCCGAGTGTGCAGCCTAAAGCAAGACCAGCAATCATCACTTCAACCTCACAATGTTCCTTTTTTTTTAAATTCTTTAATGGGATTATATTCCGTCGTATACATGGACCCTTCATAAGGGACTCTGAGTCATGTCTTCCTCAAGATGACCTTGACGGATAAGAATAGCAGATGTAAGCCACTGAAACCGGCAGTGAAGCTTACTGCGCTAGAGATTTTCCCGGTCCTCTCCTTCACATACCAGCGCCGTGTCTGTTTTAGTGTGTGTTCAGCTCCAAGGAAGGTGAAGGGGAGAGCTCACCCCGTCCTGATATGCTGTCTCTCCTAGGAGCTGCAGAACCTCGTGAGACGCCGGCGGAGATCATATCACCTCAGCTCCTACTGGCCCACCGAGTGTAGAGAGCATCACCGTATAAGCTTAGCGGATCGTTGAGTCCCTTCATCGGTCTGAGGAGTGTGCTGGTACCTCTTCCAGAGAGATGTGAGTCATGCACTCGCAGGTGAGCCTTTTCTCGTCCCTGATGCAAGGGAGAGCCTGGCAAGCACCTATTTTCTTTATGGAGACAAACCAAGTTGACAATTTTCACCAAACATGTTGGAGGAGCGTCTGACACCCTCTGGGTTCTCAGGCAGG
>OLKM01000501.1:110000-212594 GCA_900291075.1 Melanogrammus aeglefinus | reverse complement strand
AATAATGATATGCCTTGCGGCATCACCTGCGCATAGTGCTCTGCGTAGCCACATGGACGTTCCAAGTATGTTTACTTCATGTATCTTGAACTAACAAGTAAAGCCTAGTATAACTATAACCTGCTTCTGGGCAGTGCAAGCAAACAAGCTGTGTGCCGTGAGTCGCCTCCTCCCTCGTCTTCCAACAAACTGTCTGCGAGTCGTGGTCTATGGGGGGGAGTCAATCTGAGTCTACGAACGACGCGAACGAGACGACCGACGCGACAGAACGACCGCACGCGAATCAGACGACCGACGCGGCACGACCGACGCCGGACGAGATCGACCCGGACGCGGACGAGGCGACCGACGGGCCGAACAAGGCGACCGACGCTGAACGAGCGAACCGACGCGAACGAGGCGACCGACGGGCGAACGAGGCGACCGACGGCGAACGAGGCGACCGACGTGCAACGAGAGAAGAGAAGAACCATTCGGGTCGTTCGTTCTAACGATGTTCGTTCGGTTTCGAGACGGAACAGTTCGCGACCGAACCGGACCATCGCTTCTGCAGTGAGAAAGCGGACATGGCGGCCGCCGGAAGGAAAAACAACATTTTGGCGGCCGGAAGAAACGCTGCAGCTGACTAGCTGTGTGGTGCGCAGCCACAATACGAGGACAGTTTGAATATATGTCACACAACCACACGGTGTGGCAGAGAAAAATCCGCTCACAGTTGTCCACCGCAGCCTCCATGTTTCCACCCGTATACAGTATGGTCTTTCAACCGGGGAAGTAGATAAGGCGCGCAAAAACAAAAACAGACAAAAATGCCCCTCAATTACTGATATGCAGATTCGCACGGGACTAGTTTTACCACGGGACGTCGGTCTTTGGTGAAATTATAGTAGGTAATTTGCAGGGGAATTTTTACCTACTTTTTTACTGACATGGTGCATTCGCACGGGATTAAGATCACCGACGTCCTCCGCAATTATTACATATTACCTGAGGTCCCCAGGTAAAACTAATCCCGTGCGAATAGGGCTGTAGTCTATAATGCATAAAAACTGATTCAATGACTAAAATGCTAACCTCTGATCCGTCTCTCAGTGTTACCCTCGTGTGAACCCTGTTCTCCTGTGTGGACTTTCAGATCAGGGAGCTGGACGCCAGTGCACAGGAGGTCGCCCTGTGGCAGCGAGAGGGAACCGCCCAGCTGACCGCCAAGGTGCAGGAGCTGGAGCGCCGAGCTCCAAAGAACAAGGAACAGGTGAGCCGCAGACGTACGCGGCTTATGTGGGGGTGCTCTGTAGCCTTTAGGGTTGGGGGGTGAGTGATCTGTAGCCTCTAGGTTGGGGGTGAGTGATGATCTGTAGCCTTTAAGGGTTGGGGGGTGAGTGATCTCGTAGCCTCTAGGGTTGGGGGGTGAGTGATCTGTAGCCTCTAGGGTTGGGGGGTTGAGTGATCTGTAGCCCTCTAGGGTTGGGGGGCTGAGTTGATCTGTAGTCCTTTAGGGTTGGGGGTGAGTGATCTGTAGCCTCTAGGGTTGGGGGGTGAGTGATCTGTAGCCTCTACTGGGTTGGGGGATGATTGATCTGTAGCTCTCTAGGGTTCGGGGAGATGATTGATCTGTAGCCACTCTAGTGATGGGTGGGTTGAGTGATCTGTAGCCCTCCTAGGTGTTGGGGGGGTGAGTGATCTGTAGCCTCTCTAGGGTTAGGGCGGTGAGTGATACTGTAGCCTCTTAGGGGTTGGGGAGGGTGATGTGTAGATCTTTACAGGCCTCGTGTTTAAACTGCCTCCGTGTAGGTCAACAGCTCGGTGTCTGTTTGGATATTAGGGAATTCACAGGAGGGGCCAGATGATCATATATTCATGCATCATATCGAAATCATTATCAGTCAGCAAAAACAGAAATAATTGGTCAAAATGATTTTGACGGATGTGAAGGAATTGATCTCATAAAGCAGTTAAGTAAACGTGTGACGCTAACTAAAAGAGTGTGGGACTATTGGAGGCTGGCTGGACATTTACTTTATGACACCGACCGAGCCGTGACTTCAAGACCTTTGAAGATAAAGTAGGAGGAGCCTTGTCAGATTGATGTGTTGCGTGAGAGACTGCAAACGCGAACAGTTCTGCTTCTCGCTCTCTGCTACCAATATAGGGTGAGCATGAAGGAATAATGGCTCCCCGAGTGCAGCCTAAAAGCAGTACAGCAATCATCACACTTCAACATCACAATGTTCCTTTTTTTTTTAATTCTTTAATGGGGATTATATTATCGTATACATGGCCCTTCATCATGAAGGGACTCTGATTTCATGTCTTCCCTCAAGATGCCAGACGGATAAGAATGCCAGATGTAAGCCTCTGAACCGGCAGAAGCTCTGCGCTAGAGATTTTTCCCGCTCCTCACTACACCAGCGCCGTTCTGTTTAGTGTGTGTTCAGCTCCAAGGAGGTGAAGGGGGGAAGCTCACCGTCTGAATGTTGTCCTCTCCTAGGAGCTGCAGAACCTGAGGAAGCAGGCGGAGATCATACCTCAGCTCATGGCCGAGTGTGAGAGCATCACCGATAAGCTACGGGTGAGTCCCTCATCGGCTGAGGAGTGTGGACCTCCAGAAGGAGGCATGCACCGCAGGGACCTTCTTGTCCCCTGAGAAGGGAGAGCTGGCAAGACCATTGTTCTTTATGGAGACAACAAGTTGACACTTTTCACCAACATGTTGGAGGAAGCGTCTGAACCCTCTGGGTTCCTCAGACAGGAACGTAGAGCAGGTTGGGGTGAGCACGGCAGCGCTCCTGAAGAGATGGATCTTACTGCTTTACTTCTCCTGCTCTTCAGTCAAGGCCTTCTTAAGGTCTTCTGAAGGCTCTAGACAAAGCATGGAGAGCGGAGCCTTCGGCCCCCAGCTCACACTCAGAATGGGGTAGGGAGACGAGAGCACGGCCTGTGTATGTCTGTACCCTCCTGGACGCGAGCACGTACGTGCTCGCGTCCAGGAGGGTACAGACATACACAGGATGGAACACTGCACAATGGGAGTCAATGAAAGAAGGGTTTTAAATGGAGAAGGAGAAGAAAAGAGGAGAGCTGGTGCCATTATGGTTTGGGCCCGAGGGCTGGTGACATTAAGGCCCTGACACACATAGTGCAGAATTACTGATGTTTGGATTGTTTAGGGTTAGTTGACCTGGTAGTCAAAGGCTTGAAATGTTTGGATACAGACTTTCGAGTTTAGAGTCAAGGACCTAAACAAGTTTATACGGGTTGTTCCTTGGAGTGCAAATCAAACACATTACTAATCTATGAAGTTTTATAATCGTACCTAGCCTTTATTTCTCATAGAAAGGGACCTGATCTCTCATGTGTTCTTCTCAAGGGTTCCTCGGCCCTCTGGTGTTTGGATTAGTGGTGGTCCCTGGTCCTAGAGGGCAGTGGTTAGTACAGTTTGTACAGTTTGTATAGTAAGTATAGTGTGGCCTGGGAAGAGCCTTTGTGACTGTAGCTGGGACTAAGGACTAAACAAATGACATTCTAACCCTCCTAGTGGTAAGGCTACCCTAACCCTAACCAGAGTCCCTAGTGCCTCTAGTGCGTTAGTCCTACACTACAGAGTTACCCTTAGTTCTGGTATCCTTTTAGTCCTCCTAGTGGTTAGTCTATGTTACCCTAATTCATCCTTCCTATTGGTTAGTCTACCCTAACCCTAGCCAGAGTCGAAAAAATGGAAAATTGGCCTGGCAACGGACGATCGCATAGAATGATGACGTAGGATGGTTCAAGAACATTTGCGAACATTCGCGCTCATTCATTGAGCGTCACAAGACATTAAACAGATAACACTTATTTTATATCGGCCCTAAAAAATCCTGTCGGCAAAACGACACCACGCTTTTGGCGCGCCTATATTGATGCATCGATGCGATTGATTACGGTAATATTCTGGGCCAGGGGAGAGCCAGAATATACATGAGTATATTGTATAAATATGTATATAGTATAAGTATATATAGTATATTGCTCGTTCCCAGAGAGACCCGCTGAGCAAATTCAAATTGTGCTCTCGCGAGAACTCTGGATTTCCAGGGTAGTATCGGCTCCAAATATCGGCTCGAGAAAATCGGTATCGGGTATCGGCTAAGGCTGATAAAAAAAGAATCGTGTCGGCCCTAAAAAAAAAATCCATATCGATCGATCCCTAGTGGTTATTCTACCCTAACCCTAACCAGTCCTCCTAGTGGTCAGTCTACCCTAACCTAGTTCCCCTAGTGGTTAGTCTACCCTAACCTAGTTCCCCTCGTGGTTAGTCTACCCTAACCAGTCCTCCTAGTGGTCAGTCTACCCTAACCCTAACCAGTCCTCCTGGTCCTGGTCCTGGTTCTGGTCCTGGTTCTGGTTCTCCTTGTGGTCTACGTGAGTAAAGCTCCCAGGAATGCGTTCCTCTCCCACAAGACGAGTCTCTGTAGAACCTGAACGGTGAGGTCGTGTTCATGATGCTACGCCCTATCTTAAGACAGACAGACAGACACACAGACACACAGACACACAGACACACAGACACACAGAGACACACAGACACACACAGACACACACAGACACACAGACACACACAGACACACACACAGACACACAGACACACACACACACAGACACACAGACACACACAGACACAGCAGACACACACACACACACAGACACACAGAGACAGACACACAGAGACAGACAGACAGACACACACACAGAGACAGAGACAGACAGACACACACACACAGAGACAGAGACACACACACACACACACAGAGACAGAGACACACACACAGACGACAGAGACACAGACACACACAACAGAGACACACACACACACACACAGAGACAAGACACACACACACACACACAGAGACAGAGACACACACACACACACACAGAGACAGACACACCACACACACACACACAGAGACAGACAGACACACACACACACACACACAGAGACAGACACACACACACACACAGAGACAGACACACAGAGACAGACACACAGACACACACACAGAGACAGACACACAGAGACAGATACACAGACATACACAGAGACAGACACACACAGATACACAGACACAGAGACAGACACACAGACACACACACAGACACACACACAGACACACACAGACACACACACAGACATAGACACACACAGACACACACACACACACAGGTGAAAGCAGGCCGTGGACGGGGTTAGGGTGGACGGGGTTTGGCTGTGCGCCCGCTACAGGGATCACGGGGCTCAGCCTAACCGGACGGGGCAGTGTCCCCGCTCTGACTAACGGCCTAGCACAACAAAGGGAAGAGAGACGCTGGAACAACAGCGGCGTGCCTTGAATACCTTCTCTCTCTCCATCCAAAGGTCTAATGAGCAGAGGTGCAGGAAACACAGCTGGGATGTATCAAGCACACCATCAGCACTAAACACTACTGGGGGGTTAACCCTCCAGTTATCAGTCATGTTAACATTATTCACATCCAGCACCTTTTATTTACACACACACCCAATCATGCGCGCGTGCACACACTCTCTCTTTCTCTTTCTCTTTCTCTTACACACACACACACGCACACGCACACACACGTGTCACTTTACGTAACACGCACAGAGAGAGAGAGAGAGCTATTTAAACCACCTCCTGCTCTGGTCGCTATGGCATTAATCACTACTGTTACCAGCCAGTCGAAAAGACTTACTGCGAGTATCGGGCAATGTGCATAAACCAGTTCCCTAACCCTGTTGACTGAGATAGGCCGGACCAGTGTCGCCACACAGCACATATTTTAGTCTCATGAACATCAGTAGAGTATTAATATATCGTGTGTATATACAGTGTATGTGGTATGCAGTTACAGTAGTAACCTGATCGTGAAGGTTTCTCCCTAGAAAGTGTTCTAGAAAAGGCCAATATGAGAAGACGCAGGAGGGAAGGTAGAGACTTGATTTTATATGAGCTTGCTGTGATCATTTCTCAGCCCATTAATGATGCGTCTAGAGACGGTGGATCCTTTGGTTAACCTTTAATGGACAGCACGATGTCTGTTTATTTGACCAGATGCTGGTGCAGGCCTGTATTGAGATGGCTGTGGGCGCCTTCGGTGTTTGGGGTAGTGGTGGACCCTGGTTTCATACAGGGCCCCGGGGTGGGGGTTAGTGGAGTTGTAGTTAGTCCAGCTTCATCTGTGGCCTTTTGGTCAAACGCAATACCTTTTAGCCAAGTGGAACCACGCCGAGCCACTGGACTATTCTCTCACCTTTTCATACATTTCAAGATAAACATTTCAATTCATTTTGATTTCGGTTAATGAATTCCTATCTCCCTGACACCAGACTGCCGAGACGAAGAACGTGGAGCTGGACGGCCGGATAGGAGGCCTGCAGGCCGACGCGGAGGAGAACCGGCAGAAACAGGGCGACATGCAGGGCGAGCTCAAGAAGTTCATGGACATCCTGGATGGGAAGATTGACGAGCTGCACGAGTTCCGCCAGGGCCTATCCAAGCTGGGGGTGGGCAACTAGAGGTCAAGGGCCAAAGCCTTCTACTAACCCCAAGCTCGTGGTCATGCTCCCTCTTTCCCTCACCAAGTGGTGTGGTCCAATCTCAACAATTAGGTTTTCCAAAAATAATCGAAATGAACAAAATAATTGCAGAAGGTGTGGTTAAAATGTGTGGAGGGAGAGGGCTTGGCTGCCTCAGGAGGAGGGAGTTGTGTGCTTTGTGTTGAGCTTAACGTAGAGACCTTCCCCGCTGCTGTGTTCTGTGGGGAGGGGCGCTGGGTGCTGGGGGACAGGGTGGGTGCTGGGGGACAGGGTGGGTGCTGGGGGACAGGGTGGGCCCTTGGACTCTCGTCTCTCTGTGATTCCGCTTGTTTGTTTCAGCCCAAGGATGGTTTGTACCAGGTACCAGGTCAACAAAGCCAGGCTTGCTTTATGAACATAAGGGCTAACTGACATCCACCCCCCCTGACCCCCCTGAGGGGAGACCCTGGCCGAGCCCCCACCCCCTGTCTATCTCAGGTGTTTGAAGAGTTTGTATTTAGTTTAGGGGACACACACACACACACACACACACACACACACACACACACACACACGATTGAAGGTCGCGAATCAAGTGCCTCCGGGCGGCATCATCCCACCCCCCCCATCTCCCCCCCACCCCCCTCTCTGGCCGATGACATCATGACAATGACATCATAGTGACATCACTACCAAGCAGATGTTTTTTGTGGAGGAAAATCATGTTCATCACAAAGAAAGATTTGTTTCAACCTAACTTTCATTGTACTCATTGGAGAAGGTGCCAGAACATTTATTTACCAATGCCTCTTTGACATTGAAGTCAGAATCAAACGCTGGCTCAGACGTCTTATACATACAAGACAGCAATAGGATTCCAAAGGTTGGCTGCCATCCTTGAAGACACGTTTATTTGCAGTAAGAGGGAAATTTGACTTATTTTTCCAGAGTTCTTCATCCAAAAAATACTAGTATACTGTATGAACCCCTTTTGCCTTGAGTGAAGTGATCAAAATACCTTTTTTGTGTTTTGCATGTTTGACGATATTTGTGCTTCCCATACAAGCTTTCTTTGGGTGCTGCTGGGAATCTGCTGCTACCGGGATGATAATAATGTGAACATGAACTTCATAGCAGGGATAGAGAGGGCTGGGGTCTTCGATCTAAAATTCTGGATTATGTTTTTCTTCCTCGTTCGATTTACAACTTTATTTATTGGTGCCTATTAAGAAGTCGTTTTTCTAGAATCAAACCTGAACTCGAACACTACCTTAACCCAAAATGTATTTCTGTGCAAATACAATGTATAATATATGTATTCATACCAGATCTATGGCTTCTGAACTTGTTTATTTTTTTGATAATAGAATAACTTGATTGCAGGACGGTGTCTGAGTATAAAGAAGGGAAATATACCGCGAGTGTAATCTGATTGGTTGGCAGAAGCCAGAACACTTCTCGTGATCTTCTCCTTTTCCCATTTCCTGCCCTCCTTTGGTGATCCAAGTTCAACATTGTACCATAGACAATTGTTTAAAATGTAGTTTAATTACAATTGGGGGGTCTGTGTCTTTCTTTCACTTCAACTCGAGGTCTCTAGTACTAGGCTGTATTCAACATATATTGATGTTTCGATATTACACATCTACTTTAATTGAACAAGTCATAAGGTGTAAAATACTTATCATTCATAATGATTGTATTCCACAGTTGTAATTTAATGACTGTACTTTGCTTAATCATCCATAATGCATATCTCATCCTCATCGTATACCTTTGAAGCGCTGAGTTTTTTGTCCACATTTTGTGACCGACTATCTGCATTCAAGGGCAGCACAATTATATATTATATATTATATTCGGTTAAAGACATGAATACCAATCCATGGGCAAACGTGGGATTGTACATCCATCTTAGCGATAGCTCTTAAAAAGTATTTATCGGGAAACTACAGGTTTTTCACAAACAGGAATACTTTCCTCCCAAATCAAGAGACATCGAGTCGGAGGATGCCTGAGCTCCAGATGGATGCAGTGGTGGACAAGAGGACACGTTGCCTTGGTAACTTAATCCCACGCACTCATTTAGCCGCACAGAGATGTGTGGCTGTTAGAATAGGCCTATATATAGATATATAGATCTATTTATATATAAATCTGGTGTCACTCAGGGATACTCCTAGCTGTCTTTGTCATGGACAGTTTTTATTCTGTTTGTCTGAGTTCAAACAGACTCAAGACTCAAGGCTGGTCCATAAACCTGGTGTGGAAATGTTCCAGACTCCTTGTTTCAGCTGAGGCGCGGTGTGCCTGAGTGTATGACTGTTGAGTGGGCGGTTCAGTGTAACATCATTAAAAGAGAGCCAGGACACTCAGTGTGGGCCAGTGCCGCTGATATCCCGTTACCATAGAAACACTGGCTCCCGGAATCTCCCACAGACACAGGTATGGCTGGTGGTCGGGGATCGCCCTGCGTCTGATACGAGTCTCCCTCTCTGCTGTGTCGTCACCGCGGGGACAAGCCATTAGCCAAAACAAAGTGGCCATCATCGCTAACACCAAATGAACGCCATCAGCGCCGTTGTTGAATAGTGTTTCTAAGAGACAAGGATCCACATGGACTCAGCTACCTGAGTGAGGTTAGAGTTATTTGACGGTAATGTCAGAGCGGCTGGGTGCATTGGGAGTGGGGGGTGGTACAGTCAGTCAAATGAATGCTTGGCAAAGCGTTTAATTGACAATGTTCATTAGTCATCGCTTATTCAAATGTGGAACCATTAAACAAAGGTAAAGGCGAAAGGGAATGGCTCTTTAGCTGCAAACGGTTTAATCTTGAGCAGCATGATCAACAAGGCACTTTATAGTTGACTGAGTCCAGCTAATACAAAACCAACAGCAGTGAGGGGCCATCCATGTTTCATTGTATTTTACCTGCAGCTTGAAAACTAACGTAAAAGCTTTCAGGCCTTCAAAATCAGGGACCCCAGTATCCAGGCGGCTCTGCTGGAGAGGCTCAGGTCACTTGAATGTTCCAGTGGATACCCCCAAACAGTGAAGTACCTGGAGTGTGGAGATACCCCCCAAACAGTGAAGTACCTGGGGTCTGGAGATACCCCCAAACAGTGAAGGACCTGGAGTGTGGAGATACCCCCCAAACAGTGAAGTACCTGGGGTCTGGAGGTACCCCCCAACAGTGCTACTGTGATGTACCTGGAGATACCGCCACCCTAAAAATGACCAAACATCAGTTTTTAACAGGCAGGTTCATTTGTTGTGGCACTCAGTGGCGGTTTTACCATAGTGGCATAGGCCGCAGCTGCTTGGGGCCCCCTCCGATCCTCCTCCACTCTCTCCCTGACAACACCCACATCTAAACTCAAATCCTTCGGCGACCGAGCCTTCTCCCGTGCTGCACCCCGACTCTGGAACTCTCTCCCCCCATCTGTCCGCGACTCACCCTCACTCCCCACATTCAAGTCCCGGTTAAAAACATACCTCTTCTCCCAAGCCTACGACCTCCCCTACCCATAGCCGGTCTCTCCATCACCTCGCTCATTAATGTGTCACTGTGTACTGTCTCTCCCTCGTCTCCCCCTGTATGTCTCTACCCTGTTTCTTTTGTGTCCTTGTAAGCGTCTTTGGGTTATTGAAAAGCGCTAAATTACATGAATTATTATTATTATTATTAGTAGGGGGATCCCCCAACCAACCTCAAAAAAATATATATATCATATTTAATACACAAACAGAGACGAAGCAAGACGAGTCTACTTGGGAAAATAAAATTAAGGGTTAGGAAATAAAGTTACCCAAGCGGCTTAATTAAAAGAAAAAAGCTAAAAGACGCCGGTAAGTATTTGTCAACGCCGCCAAAGAAGACACACTTTTTACGGCTACTGTTGGGGATACAGACAAGAACAACAACATCCAAAGCGTTTAACATGCCGCTACAGCAGCAGCTAGCTAAGGAAATGTGAGAAGACGTCAATAAGTAGGACTCTGTGTCAGAAGCGTGTGATGTGGAGAACAATCTATTTTCTCTCTCTCTCATAGGTTTTTTTTGTAGAATGTTTGAAATGTTCAATCTGAAATGTAAAGTCAATTCACTTACAATATCCTGTATCTTGTACATGGGTTTGTTTGCAGAATGATTGAAATGTCAATCTCAAGTGCAGTGCAAATTGCAACCTCACTCACACATACAAAGTAAATGATTTATCTTGGCATTTTTTGTGTATATGGCTGTTTGTGATGTTTTGCTAACTATATGACTGTTTGTTTTGCTGGTTATATCGATTTGATCTTAAAAAAAAAAGTAGAAACAGTGCTAATTTTCCTGGCATTTTGGCAAAAACCTTCTCTTTTGGGTTCCATTGTAGTGCTACACTTTGTGTGTTCTCTGCTTCCCATCTTCATTTTGGAGTATAGAAGTGTATGCAGGGTTTAAAGGGGAAGCTATTTTTTCTCATCTCCAACCTTTACTTCCACGTAGATGAGCTTTACCTGCCAATCCACCATTGGCAGGTAAAGGAGCCCATACATATCGTCGCCTGGCCCGCCACTGCCCTCAAGAATGAGAATTTATATTCTGACTGTATAAAAAATATAGGTATGAACAGCTGCTGTTTGGTTACACAAAATAGTGTGCTAAAAGTTGTTTGGTTGCGTTTATAATTTATGTATTCAGGGATTTCATTTTTACACAAACAATCATGATACTGGTAATAATATACGTGCATATGAGCACAAATGCATAGCATAAAGACAAAATACAGTTGAGAGACACCCCCACCCCACCCCCACCCCCACACCCCACACACACACACCACACACACACACACACACACACACACACACACACACCCACCAACCAAACTATTACCTATCATTTTTGGCACTCTACTAATACTTGATCTTCAGGGGATTATTGTTAATGTTCTATTCATACGTTTCTTCTGACTGAAAGTTAAATTGTCCTGTGGGAAATTAAAGTTTATATTCTTTAGTAGATTATTGTCTTAGGACAACAATGCCATTCGCTCTAAAAGGTGAGTCTGTGGCCTTTCAAACTAAATGTTAGTCGCAGGATAGGAACCACATAGCAAAATCTAGTTTGGAGTTCTTCCTGGCATTAGGAATACAACTTTATGAAGAAAACCTCCATACATGTTTAAATAAACAAGGCATTCTTAAAATTATTCTAAATTCCTCATTATCCCTCCTTATGGCATAAAACTGTTAAAAAGCCCACAAATTGCACCACAAATTGCTTTGGCTATTAATAAAGTCATCATCTGGACTATAAGGCTAGGATGGTAGTAATAATCAATTGAAATTTAAATAATTCAAAGAAAACAGGTCAAAGTAGTGCTAATAATGCATGGGGCGGCCACCACAAGTCTGGAGATTGGCTGTGCATCCAGACACCAAAACAGTGATAATATAACTACAGGAGACTCCATAGGCCTTCAACATTCAGTTCATCACACGCTACGGCTGCAGCTGGACACACGTTTAGAGTGACCTCTTGGCATTTGGTATGTATCAGACTGGAAGCCTAAAGTCATATATACAGTATATGCATATCATATATGTATATCTTCACACATGTATGCGTCCTCAGCTGTCCCACTCAGAGCTGTGGATCTCATCTTCATTGGAGTCCTCGTCGCTGTCGGTTGAAACCTTCTTCATCCTCCTCATGGCCGCCTTAATGCTGCGCTCCAGCTCCGAGCCCCGGCTGTCGTCAAGCACGTCGCAGCGCACGGCAACCACCTACACACACGCGCACACACACACACACACACACACTTTAAAATTCTAACTTAAACCAACCCTTTAAGGGCTTTCTTTGTGATGGAGATGGTGTTAACAAATAACGGTCTTAAGCCTGCACTATATAAGTTTCCCGCTAGCAGCCTCTAGTGGCCTAAGTTGTTGCTATAGTCGAAGCGAACAAGATTCTGATGTTATTTTGAATGTGTTGCCGGGGGGGGGGGGCCCATGATGAGCAGTGGGGGGGGGAGGGTCTCCTCTACATACCTTCTTCAGGGCGACCCCCTGGCGAATGGCTGTCATCAGGCCGTCTCTGGGGTCCCCTGCTGGTGCCGCGGCCCCTGAGGCCGGAGCCCTGCGGAGCTGGACCTGACCCCTCTGCAGCGAGGCCAGCACCTCATCCATGGACCCTGGGGAGGACAGGGAGTTAGACCAGAAGGTCCTCGGCCAGAGCAGACCTCTGTAGGCCTCCTGGTGGACCTCTACCTGTGGACCTCTACCTGTAGACCTCTACCTGTAGACCTCTACCTGTAGACCTCTACCTGTAGAGGGCGGACAACACTACGATTTGGATAAAAGGTTCTTAACCAGGAGTACAGAGGACTTAATAAATAGTTGTAATACATTCATTGTGTCTACACCTGAGATAAATATTTATAGTTTGATTTTATCATAGACACATGTATTGGTAGATGTTATTTTCTTTACCGCCCTTATTAAAGTTGTAAACAACATCCGTCTTAAACACAGACTCTGGCAAAATCTCAATACTAATGGGTGGGGCTTTCAGGCACAGTCTTAAATTGGTTCAGGTCCTACCTACAAAATAGGAACTACTTTGTTTCCATTGGCGACTTTGTACCAGAATCAACCAACGTGACATGTGGAGTCCCACAAGGTTCGATCTTAGGACCCTCTTTATTCAACATCTACATGCTCCCACTAGGGCAAATCATGCAAAATAACAAGATTGACCATCATTGCTAGGCCGATGACACGCAAATCTATGTATCTCTATCACCAAATTGTATTTGGTTCTGAAACGGAAAGGCTTAATGTAAACCCAACACCTTCACTCTCTGTCCCTGAAAACCTCAATCAAAGCCAGAAATCTAGGGGTTATCGTGGATTCAGATTTACATTTCGACAGTCACATCAAATCAGTTACAAAATCTGCATATTACCACCTTAAAAATGTAGCAAGACTTAGAGGGCTCATGTCCACCGAAGACTTACAAAAACTTGTACATGCCTTTATCACTAGTAAGCTTGATTACTGCAATGGTCTCCTTACAGGTCTCCCAAAACAAACTGAGGAAGCTTCAGCTTGTTCAGAATGCTGCTGCTAGAGTTCTAACAAAGACCAAAAAATTTGACACCAATTCTTAAATCGTTACATTGGCTTCCTGTAGGTCAGAGAATTGATTTTAAAATCATGTTGCTAACCTATAAATCCCTACATGGTTTAGGCCCAAAATATTTAACTGATTTGCTTCCACTACATAAGCCTTCTAGACCACTAAGATCCTCGGAGACCAATCTGTTAATTATCCCCAGAGTAAACACGAAACATGGGAAAGCAGGATTTAGTTACTATGCAACAAATAGCTGGAATAAACCCCCTGAGGATTTAAGACTTGCCCCAACTCTGAGCACCTTTAAAACAAGACTGAAGACTTTTATGTTTGCTTTAGCTTTCTGCTAAATCTTAAATACATTGCACTTTCTAAAAAGCTTTTTAACTTTGCATTTATTTTCTATTTTAATACCAAAATGCCTTTTTAACTTTCTATTTTACTAATTTCTTTGCATATGTTTTCTTTTCTAAAACGCTTTTTTTTTTTAACTTTGCCTTTATTTTCTTTTATTTTCTATTTTTACCAGAAAGATACATGATCTGATACCAGAGAGAAAGGATAAGGGTTTGAAACCCAAGTTCTGTCTGGGTTAGAGTCCTAGAATCTGGGTTTGAGTCCCAGAGAAAGGACCAAGCTCCTTTAGGTCGGGTTGGAGTCCCAGAGAAAGAGTTCTGTCTGGGTTAGAGTCCCGACGTCTGTCTGGGTTGGAGTCCCAGAATAAGGCCGTTAGTTTGTGGTTAGAGTCCCGACTTGTGTCTGGGTTAGAGTCCTGGAATCTGGGTTAGAGTCCTAGAATAGGGTCCGGGTTGGAGTCCCAGAGAAAGTACCATGTTCCAATAAGGTCGGCTTGGAGTCCCAACGTGGGACGTGGGTACCAGAGAGACTGTTGATCTGATCTTAAATACATTGCACTTTCTATTTTACTCATTTCTCTGCATATGTTTTCTTTTACGTACTAACATGCCTTTTTAACTTCTCCTTTATTTTCTATTTTTACCAGAAAGATACATTGCACTATTTTACTCATTTCTTTGCATATGTTTTCTTTTACTTATCTATTATTTAATTTTATTGTATGACAATGTTTATATGTGAAGCACTTTGAGTCTGCCTTGTGTATGAAAAGTGCTATATAAATAAAGTTGCCTTGCCTTGACATGTTTCGACGGATATACTTCCGTCTCCATGAGAAGGCCACACGGGTGTATTAGTGTGACGCATTCTTATAAGCTGATGTTATCAGAGATGTGATCCGCCGGTCACCTCCTGCTGTCAGTCTGCCGCCTCCAGGACGGCCCTCCAGGTATGGGAGAGAATATATGTGCTCCCTAATCTCGGTTCATCGTCTTCGGGCTCCACTTTCTTATTTAAATCGCCTGCTTTATCCAACGGTGGCATCGGTTGTTTTCCTGCTTAATGACTCTGTCCCAGTCCATGATATGGCTCTCTCTTTTGCAATGGTCCGTTATGGCTGATTTGAGGTTTTCTTGCTGGGCCTTGTCCTTCATTGCTCTTAGTTGTAATGCACTCATTGTGTCTACACTTGAGAAAAATATTTGTAATCTTTTTTTTATTGCTCTCGTTTGTCTCTGAGCTGTCTCCTTTTCACATTAATTTTTATGTTCTTCTTTTCTTTTGGTAAAACTCCTTCCCATCTACCCAATGTAGGATTTATTGCATGATTGACATGGTATTTCATATATGAAGTTGCATTTTATGTCTTGGAAGTATATCCGTCGAAACATGTCAAGGTAAAGAAAATAACATCTACCAATATATGTGTCTGTGATAAAAGAAAACTATAAATATTTGACTTAATAAATAGTCCTAGTAAACAGTATAACTAATAGTGATACCAGCAGTACTGAGGACCTAGTAAATAGTACTAATAACAGTGCTACTATGGGGTTACTACTAAATAATAAGTAGTACTGGTGGAAGTAGACATCTAGTCCAGTTCAGATGCGTCCATTGCAGGCCGCTGGCTAAGCAGAGCTAACACGATCTGACAGAAATGCATTATTGATGAATGAACTGTAAAGCCTTCCAAGATGCTTTACAAGCTGTTGAGAGCCAGCGGTTAAAGATGGAGCTGGTCTGGTGGACAGAATCAAACATTAGAGCAGAGAATGATCTTAAAGTAAAAGTTGGTTTCAAAATCAAGCAATGCATAGATGGTTTTAAATTCAGTCTCCATCTCCAGTAAGTAGTCTTAGGGTAAGGGTGAGGGGGTTAGGGTTAGGGGGTTTGGTTAGGGTTAGGGGGTTATGGTAAGGGGGTTAGCGTTAGGGTGGGCAGGTGAAATAAGGACCCCTATTTGACTTTGGGAACCAGCAGACTATTCCGGCCCCTGCTAGGGTTAACAGCAGTGGTGGCTGGTGATCAAGAATATTGGTGGGGCACAGTAATAGACAGGGGGTCTGGGGCTCTGGGGTTCCCCCACCCCCCCACCCCATAAAAAAACAAAACAATTTAGTAGATTTGAAATCCTGTATTCTGGTGCATTTTGGGGATGGCCACTACCTATTTACCTACTATTCATTCAGATTCATAGCCTACATCCTGACCTGCAGGGCCTGGACAAGCTTACACTGCGTACACAGACCTACTTCATGGCCATTCCACCAGCCATCGCTATTTGACCCATTGTTGGTATTCTGATATCGACACAAATCATGATCACTGTCCTATAGCGTCCATTTTTTGTGAGTCTCAACGTCTACTTCAAATGCAGTTAGAAATATGGGACAGTTGCTTCACTTTGTTTATATGCCACAGGCCGAAAGACTAAATGAATTATGTTACTTGCTCCTTTTAAGTATAACATTGCTTGGGGAGTCCAATTCCTCCACTGAAAACGGTGGAAGGTGCTTACAACTCTCTGCTGGTTAGCGTCTCTCTTCTCTACGTGTAGTTGTGGTGCGTGAATGCTGCTGAGGGAGGTAGCCTATTTGATTGATTCGCTGAATTGTCCAATCATGTGGTGACAACAAATAGAAAAGCGATACCATTGGCCCGGGGCGCACCCTGGTGCGACCCGAGGGCGAGTTTTCTTGCGCCAATGAAAAGCTGTCCCTGCTTGAAAGACAGCAAAAAAGTTAACGAGCTTACATCGACCTCAACGTGGCCGGCGCCCCTGACTTGGAGGAGGGCTTTATTTAAAATGACCAATCACTAGCCTAGCCCAAATCATTGACGTTCAGGCGCATTTAAATGGTTGCTGGCAGTGACAAGTACATCACACAATTAAACGAGGATCAACGCTATGTATTTTTGTTGATTTATTTCGTAATGATAATAGTTTATTAATAGTTGGCAGATATATTCAATAAATATTTCACGGAGGGGCGGCGCCCTAGCGCCCCCTATTGACCCACTGCCACTGGTTAACAGTAAACCAAGTCCAACCTGTCTGACGTCCAAACAGGCGCCGTTTGGATCTGGGAGCTGAGGTCCAAAGACACACCTTTAACCACAGCTTACTGCCATAGGGGTTGCCAAAGATTACAAAGTAATATTTCATGGATTTCTTTTACATTGTTGTAAAAGTGACCCATGTTGTCTGCTACTCCTACCCTGACCCCCTCCATTGCCTTCCCTATCCTGTTCAAAAAGGTTGCATCCTGCTCTGAAGAACTGAAGGAATACCTCAAATATCAAGTCCCATTGATATTGTCATTTTTAGCTACGAGCTGTAACACATTGCACTTTGATGTTCATCAATTAATTGCAATAAAAAAAAAAAAGTCATGACTTCTTACAATGAACGCACATTTAATCATACTCTGTCATGGTTACTTTACCGTCCCGTCCGTAGCATTCCAGGATAACAATCGAGCCATGTTACCTCCTTCTCCCACCAAGCTGTTGACTGAACCCCCCCAGTGATCTGCTGAACCCCCCCAGTGATCTGCTGAACCCCCCCAGTGATCTGCTGAACCCCCCCAGTGATCTGCTGAACCCCCCCAGTGATCTGCTGAACCCCCCAGTGATCTGCTGAACCCCCCCCGGTGATCTGCTGAACCCCCCCAGTGATCTGCTGAACCCCCCCAGTGATCCGCTGAACCCCCCCAGTGATCTGCTGAACCCCCCCAGTGATCTGCTGGGACTGAGCCACAAGCTACTCACCCAGGTTCTGCCACAGGGCGTTCTTGGCTGGGGATGGAGGAGCCTGCCTGTCACTCAGGGCCATGGGCGTGTCGGGGGAGGCGGCAGGTGGTAGAAAAGAAGCAAGTGGGGGAGGAGGTGGAGGTGGTGGTGGTGGCACATTCGGTGGGCCACCTGTTGATGATGGTGGGGGAGGTGGTGGTCCAGGTGGTGCTGGTGGTGCAAAGATGTGGACGGGGATGTCTTTTGGCGCGGCAGGCTGGCGTTTCTTCCCGAGGGTCCTTCCGGGGGGGGGTGGGGGGGGCGTTGGGGGCCAGGCTGATGAAGGACATGGGCTGGGAGGAGTCAGCACACACTGGCTCTGGGGAGGCCATCTTGGAGTGCGGCGTCTTCAGCACGTACTGCCCCTGACGCTTCTGAAGAGGGAAAGAGACAGGGTCACAGTGGAGAGGAAACCATGGAAACTCACTGTACTATACCACTGTACTAGGAATGCACACACACACACACACACACACACACACACACACACACACACACACACACACACACACACACACACACACACACACACACACACACACACACACACACACACACACACACACACACACATTCATAAATTCATTCTGGGATCTCTGGTCAGTGTGACGCTGACCTCTCTGAAGGAGCGGAGCCGAGAGATGGTCTTCTGTCTCTCCCCATCCACCCACTCCTTCCTGCTCTGCTCCTCCTCACGCCTCTTCTCTCGCTTCTGGAGGACCACGGAGAGGGAGGAATAGAAGGAGCAGCAATCATTCACCTTCTAAGACGATGCAATAACTTGGAAGAGGATTGGGATATTGTTGACTAGAAGCAGTGAAAGGAAGTCTCGTTTTTTTTTCTACATCATTAAATAGATAAATTACTTCAATTTTGGGCGTAATATCAAAAGTTGTTTCACACAGATTGACTATTTTAATCGTCGAATCGAAAATTATTCGAAAGGCATTATTTAAGCATGCTACATATTACTGCCCAAGAATGTAAACATTAAAGGGAAGGACCCAACTCCCTGCTAATGGAAGCTGTTCTACTCAGGGTGTAGTTCAGAGTCTCACCAGGTGGATGTGGTGGTGCTGGCTGAAGAGCACAGAGCTGTGATTCGCTATGGTCCGCTTAGTCCTGTTGGCCTCCACACACTGATCCTAACACACACAGCAGAAGAGTCACTCACACACACACACACACACACACACACACACACACACACACACACACACACACACACACACACACACACACACACACACACACACACACACACACACACACACACACACACACACACACACACACACACACACACACCTTCTTGTTGCGCAGGTAAGCTCTCCGGGAACAGATTCCCGCTCTTTTGGTCTCAAGTTTCATCAGGCGTCGCTTAAGCTGGTGGGCGGAGGAGGAGTCGGAGGGGTGGAGGCCGGACTGCACCAAACTCTGGAGCTCCTCCTGATCCTCACACACATCATAGTACACCACCTCATCCTTCAGCTCTGAAACACACACACACACACATCATAGTACACCACCTCCACCTTCAGCTATGAAACACACACACACACACACACAGTACATCAGCTCCTCTTCCTTCAGCTCTGTAACACACACACATCCTAGTAAGCCACCATCACCATCAGCTCTGAAACACACACACACACACACAGTACACCACCTCCTCCGTCATCACATGTCTGAGGTCTGTTAATTCTCTGACTGACGTGGTTGACACAGGATCTTCACAGGCTCGCTTTCGAGGTCCTCAAGGCTCAGCCATCACATTGGCGCAATATGATGGATCAAAATGATTTTGTTGTACCGATTCACGCATTCAGCATGAGCCTGCTCTCTCATTGTGTTACGTACACAATGATAATACAGTATTTTGGTCTTTTGGAATCAATGTGCTTTGCGTCAGTACAGTTGTGATATTTGTTGACAGCTTAACAGTAAATCGCCTACAATTACTGTATAAATATCTCAATTCAAGTTGTATAGCCCTTAATCACCATTACAGTCTCAAAAGGCTTAACAGGCCAAATATTTATGACCCCCCCCCTTTACCCAAGCCCCCACACGGGCAAGAAATAACTCCCTTGAAATTAGCAAGGAAGAAATCTTGAGAAGAAACACATAGTAGGGATCCCTTCTTCCAGGGATGGTCAGGAGTGCAATGGGTGCCATAATTGACATACAGGTAAATACATGCACATTATATTAAATTGGTGATGTGGTGCTGGCCGGTTAACCATGAGGAGAGTCCAGGCATCCAGTTCA
This sequence comes from Melanogrammus aeglefinus, assembly GCA_900291075.1. NCBI lineage: Eukaryota > Metazoa > Chordata > Actinopteri > Gadiformes > Gadidae > Melanogrammus > Melanogrammus aeglefinus. The sequence continues at coordinate 192,488 of OLKM01000501.1, read as the reverse complement.
GTCACTGAAACACGCTAGATCAGACAGAATAGTGAATTAGAACGGAAAAGTACATAGTGGGAATGTACACTGTATTAACAAAAGCACAAACAAACACAGCGTGTTCTTCACATCACATCTGTGTCGTTTTCACACTCTGTTCCAAATGCAAGATTGTAGAGGTGCGTTTTGAGCTTTCCTTGGAATAGCTCCACAGAGTCAGCTAACGTGATCAATGGTGGCAGTACCGAGAACAGTGCATTATAATAATCCAGTCTTGATGAAACAAATGCATGAATCAGTGTCTCTGAGAGAAGCAAGTCTCAAGTCATAACCTTCAAGTCTCAAGCAAGTCCCAAGTCACTGTGGTGAGAATCAAGCAAGTCACAAGTCAAGTCATTGCTCAGGTCAAGCAAGTCACACAAATATCTGATGATCTAACCCAGTTTCCACATTTAAAACTCTGTAAAGATTAGTTCATAAGTTGAGTTTTATTTCAACATTAACAATAAAAACGTCTTAACATTAAGAATAACTCAAACTATTCCAAACATTCCAAAACCATTATGTGAAGTTTGAAAAAGTTTTTTATGATCATATGATCATAATTTCTAACTTAATCTAACTTTAAAAAAGTCATTTTGAGGCATCTGTCTCAAGTCTAAGTCAAGTCTCAAGGCATGAAGACCAAGTCAAAGTCAAGTCGAGTCTTTTATCAGTGTTAGTCAAGCAAGTCTCAAGTCCTCAAATTTGCGACTCGAGTCTGACTCGAGTCAAGTCATGTGACTCAAGTCCCCCATGCCTGGATTTTTGCAATGTTTCTCAGATGGAAAAAGAAAATTCTAGTTATAGTTCTAACATGTTGGTCAAAGCACAATTGAGGGTCAAACAGGACACCAAGATTTTTGACAGATGCACTCTGTGGGATGGCGATACCATCCAACCACAGTGAGACATCCTCAAATTCTCTCTGATCTCGCTTTGAGCCGATAATTATCAGCTCTGTCTTCCCGGTGTTAAGCTGTAGGAAGTTCTGTGACATTCAGCTCTTCACCGCAGCCAGACAGGACTCAACCCTCTGAATCTGGGCCGAGTCCCCTTAATCTACAGGAATGATAAACTGGGTGTCATCCGCGTCTGGAAACTAATTCCGAAGCTGCGGATATCGTCGGCCAAGGGAAGCATGTAGATTGCAAAAAGTAATGGACCAAGCACCGACCCTTGTAAGCCAAAGCGTAGTTTGTAATGCTTTGATTCTGAATCCCTCATGGAGCACAAAGTGTGTTCTATCTGGGAGGTACGATTCAAGCCAGCCAAGAGTCGTACCCCCGAAACCAACATAGTGCTCAAGACGGTGAAGAAGAGTGCTGTGGTCGATCGTGTCGAACGCAGCACTCAGGTCCAGCAGCAACAAGCATTGAGCTTGTATTTGTATCCAAAGCGAGAAGGATAGCATTTACAACTCCCAGCAGTTTCAGTTGAGTGGAAATTCCTGAACCCCGACTGGAATTTTTCGAAAAGAGATTGTTCCTCGTCAGATAATCAACGATTTTCTTTGCTACAATCCTTTCCTGTACCTTTGACAGGAAGGGCAGGTTCGATATAGGCCGATAGTTCCTGACTATTTCAGGATCTAGGCCAGGCTTTTTGAGTAGCAGTTTTATCACCGCAGCCTTGAAATTGGAGGGAACAATTCCTTTGGAAAGCGAGAGATTCATAAGCGAGGAGATTGCAGGCCCCACCGTGGGAAGAAGTCCCTTGAGAACCTTGGAAGAGAGAGGATCCAACATACAAGTTGTTGGTTTCAATGACTTTATCACCCTTTCAAGTTCAACCAGAGGGATTGTCTTGAACTCCAGGAGAGTTGCATCAGAGTTCCCCATCCTACCCCATCCTTTCCTCTCTAATCGATTGAATCTTATTCTCAAAGAAATCCATGAATTTACCTGCCACGATCGAGGAGCCTAGGAGTCCGTTTCTGAGTCAGACTCTTCACCGTGTGAAAAAGAAACTTGGGATTGTTTCTGTTCAAATTGATGATACTGGAAAAGTAGGCGTTCCTGGCAGTAGTCAGCGCACCCTTATAGGTGAGCAGACTGTTGTGCCATGCAAGATAAAAGACCTCAAGTTTAGTCGAGCGCCATTTGCGTTCCAAGGATTCTGCAGCTCTGCTTCAGGGTGCGCGTTTCTGCATTAAACCAGGGAACGGGTTTCATCACCTAGATGCTATTATTGACGTATGAGGCATGAGTGTTCACGCTAAATGCTGTGGGCACAACAAAGAACATTGACGAATCAACTGCAACTGATGTTGAAGTGAAGCCAGGACAGACATTTTGGATGGTGTCATCACCCAGAAGGTACAGTTGGGTTCTAAATCCGTTAAGAATACCTGAAGTCCTTTTTTTGTATCACAATATGAGGGTTAGGGTTAGGGTCGAGGTCAACCCTAGCCGTAAGAGGTTCAAAAAAGAAAACAACCCAAGCCAATATCTTATCCCTTAAATCGGTTATGGGATTTTGTCTACTAGGTCTACTATGGGATCGATCTTGATATTTATATCAATATTGCATGTTTGTCTCATTCAAACAATATTAACACATAACGTTTCATCAGCCTTCCATGGAGACCTGGGGGCAGGAGCCTGTAAGACCTGATGGAGACATTAGGAACCTGATGGAGACGGGAGGAACTCTCAGACCTGATGGAGACGTGAGGAATCCTAAGACCTGATGGAGACGTGATGAACCCTCAGACCTGATGAAGACGTGATGAACCCTCAGACCTGATGGAGACGTGAGGAACCTGATGGAGACGGGAGGAACCCTCAGACCTGATGGAGACGTGAGGAACCCTAAGACCTGACGGAGACGTGAGGAACCTGATGGCGATGTGAGGAACCTGATGGAGACGTGAGGAATCCTCAGACCTGATGGAGACGTGAGGAACCCTCAGACCTGATGGAGACGTGAGGAACCCTCAGACCTGATGGAGACGTTAGGAACCTGATGAAGACGTGAGGAACCTGATGGAGACGGAAAGGAACCCTCAGACCTGAAGGAGATGTTACCTTTGATCTGTCGTCTGAGCGTGTCCACCTGGGCCATGAGCAGCTGCTCCTCATTCTTCAGGATCTCAAACTTGGTGTCATAGAGCTCCAACTGAGCCTCGTAAAACAGCAGCTCCAGCTGGTCCACGCCCCCCTGCTGTGACGGGTCCGCCGGGGCCCCAGCCCGGGGCCCGCCCTCCTGCTGCTCCCCGGGCATCAGACCCCTCATCTGGGGGGGGGGAGAAGGGACAGGACAATATTACCGTAGCCATAATGACCCATTTCAATTATCCTTTTTGAAAAATAAATTCAGACGTTGCAACTGAAAATCTCAAGTTTGAACTTGAACTTCAAAAGCAGACTGCTACGATAGCATTAAATCAGTCTTCACGTTGGCTGAAATGCAAATCAGAATGCATTCTGAAATTCATCATTAACTCGTCCCTCCAGGAGCTTCAGGGATATCTCTACCACTGACCCCAACCCTAATCCTAGTCTCAGGAACAGCTCTACCACTGACCCTAACCCTAGCCTGAGGAACCACTACCACTGACCTTAACTAGGGACAGCTCTACCACGGACTCTAACCGTAACCCTAGCCTCAGGAACAGCTCTACCACTGACCTACTGTAACCTTGGGATGACTTTTTTTATAGGCCTGCACGATAAATCGTTATAAAATCGCGATCTCGATTCACCTGTTTGGATTTTAGTTTCAAATTATTTTCTTTTTGTTTTCTGATAAAATTATGGCTAATAATTATCTTCACATGGTGCGTCTTTTTAGAATTACCACTCGTGGTGTTGTTCAGCAGAGAAATGGTCGGCCAAAGGCGATACATTGCTTAGCAAGCGGACACGCTGGGGTTAATAAGTGACCGGACTTCTTGCGGAGTGTTAAGAAAGGTGTACATACATACGGACCAATTGCAAACTACTGCAACTGCTGATGCCATCACTGTAAGTTAAAAAGTAGCCGCACCCACCCCAAACAAATCGAAATAAGTGTATACATATCAATTATAGCGGACAAAACCACCTCTTCTATTCCGCATGGAAATCTATTCCGATCAGAGAATTGTATTCCGATTGAGGCGTTAATATGATCATTTTCTATTGCGATTCAGCTGCTCAGAGCGGGTGTTTTCGGCGACTGGACTGACGGTCACCAGGTTGCGGTCGCGTCTGATCCCAGAGCATGTTAACATGTTCATCTTTCTCAACTGAAAACAGTAGACCGGTGCTCAAGTTGTATGTGAGTTACTGGTTATTTTTTCTGAAGCTGTGCTAATAAGCCTAATTCATTGTTAGGTAGGCTAACAATTACCCTTTTCTCTGCCTTTTTTGATAGTTTTGAGTTACATTTGGCAAAACCTGTCCGAACTAAGTATGATGTATGCTGCGGGCTCCGTTGTTTTAGAGCACAGTAGCGCATATCAAGTGTAACCGTTGAACGGATCCGGTTTAACTGCCGCAAGAGTTGTTCATCTAATAATAAAGACCTCAATGAGGAAAGCACGCTGTGTTTTTGTATTTTCATTGCATTTTGAATATAGCATATTTCATTTTAATCTAAAAATATTAATGATTAATCGAAAATTTATCGTTAATTCTCCTTACGATCGACTAAGACAATTTAATCGATGCCCATCCCTAATATGTACAACATAAATCATTCCTTTTTTGATACTGCACTTTAATCAGTTATAAAGGGCCATATGAAATGCAACTTGCTAGAGGTGCCAAAAAACTATGTTTGGTACTGCAATTTTTTGTCATGGTTCATGTGTGGCAATAAAAATTACATTTCGTGAGAAAAAACAATCATTGCAGGGAATCGTTATATCACTTCTAAGCTAAAAAAAATCGTGATTCATATTTTCCAGAATTGTGCAGGCCTATTTCAATACCCCCTACTTTAAAGTGTAATTCCGGCGTAAATTGAACCCAGGGTCATTGTTTTGGCATGAAAACCCATCAAATAAGAACTCCAGATAGCTTTTTCATTCGAGTATTCATTTCATTTCAAATCGAGTATTAGAGCTTGCCCAGCGCAATGTTTGGCGTCCGTGTCATTGGCTTGGGGCATTGAGTTTCGCTTCCAAATCAGCATTTTTTAACCACTAATATTGTTAAAAATAGCACCAAACCTCAGCAGTAGCATGACTAGGGTCCCTACACATAAAACGAAGCACCAACAACATGGTTTGCAAACCCGGAGTTTATTTAAAAAGACAGTTTAACGAGCATTACCGGTAGGTTCATGTTTACAGGAAGTCCACACAAGGCGATTGCCGAATGCGCCGGAGTTCAGTTCAAGGAGGAAAGTTTTGGAATATATATAATTTATATTTATAAATAATATATAGCAAGTGTTGACACGTAAATTAAAGGACTTGTATATGTAAGTCAGTTACATAATATTTGTTCGCTACAATGAAGCATGGCACACTGTTGACAGAAGACGCACTGCACACGTGATTAACGCATAGAGTGAAGGACAGCTCAAGCACGGGGGAAGACGACCCATCTACAGCTTGAGGTCAAGAGAGAGAGATGGTTCGTGTTTGTGTTTTCCCCGGCTGCGGAAAACAAATGAAAGGTTACACCCCAGAAACTTTCCATAGACTCCCGTCGCGGTACAATGACCGATCTGTGGTAGCCTAGTGGCTTATTGTTTTGAATATGGACATCGAGACGCCAATGGAGATGCTGATGCAGAAGTATCACCACATCTGCAGTGCTCATTTCGATAAGGACAACTTCATCATTCCTAAAAGAGCTGCTGACCCAAAGAACCCAAAGAAAGGGTCATTGAAGAAGAATGCTATGGATAGACTTGAGGTAAAGTTGTTTGCTTATTTGATACAAGATTGTTTGTTGTATGTTATTTTACCGTTATTACACAAATATATGACCACAATTGTTAAACGTTCGGATGACTCTTTAAAACTACACGGTTTACACAGAAAACGATTGACATGGTCCGAAAATTCCAACTACAACTCCTTATACACAATTAATCGAGGTTAGCCCACCTGGACAACTCAAAAGATCACCTTTCACTTTCTCGAATGAATGCTTCTAGGAATTATAACTTTGTTTCCTGACGCATCTTCCCCCACACCAATTGTGAACAATCATATATAACACGAAAAATAAGCAAACAACTTTACCTAAAGTCTATCCATAGCATTCTTCTTCAATGACCCTTTCTTTGGGTTCTTTGGGTCAGCAGCTCTTTTAGGAATGATGAAGTTGTCCTTATCGAAATGAGCACTGCAGATGTGGTGATACTTCTGCATCAGCATCTCCATTGGCGTCTCAATGTCCATATTCAAAACAATAAGCCACTAGGCTACCACAGATCGGTCATTGTACCGCGACGGGAGTCTATGGAAAGTTTCTGGGGTGTAACCTTTCATTTGTTTTCCGCAGCCGGGGAAAACACAAACACGAACCATCTCTCTCTCTTGACCGCAAGCTGTAGATGGGTCGTCTTCCCCCGTGCTTGAGCTGTCCTTCACTCTATGCGTTAATCACGTGTGCAGTGCGTCTTCTGTCAACAGTGTGCCATGCTTCATTGTAGCGAACAAATATTATGTAACTGTAACCTACATATGCAAGTCCTTTAGTTTACGTGTCAACACTTGCTATATATTATTTATAAATATAAATTATCTAAATTATAAATTCCAAAACTTTCCTCCTTGAACTGAACTCCGGCGCATTCGGCAATCGACTTGTGTGGACTTCTTGTAAACATGGACCTACCGGTAATGCTTGTTAAACTGTCTTTTTAAATAAACTCTGGGTTTGCAAAGTAAGTTGTTTGTGCTTATTTTTATGTGTAGGGACCATAGTCATGCTACTGCAGAGGTTTGGTGCTATTTTTAACAATATTAGTGGTTAAATAATGCCGATTTGGAAGCGAAATTCAATGCCCCAAGCCAATAACATGGACGCCAAACATTGCACCGGGCAAACTCGAATTCTCGATTTTCAATGAAAAAGGAATCTGGAGGGCTTATATTTTTCATGCCAAAACAAAGACCCTGGTTTCAATTTTCGCTGGAATTACACTTTAATGTAAAACCACTGTAATAAAACGGTTCTCCACATCTTAAGGAAATGGGAAAGAAAACAAAACTCTGCTCCCGTCACATGAGAAGGCTTCATACCCACGTGTATTCATGGTTTCAATCACAATCCTCCATACTGTCAATATCCCAGCACAGACATCGTGATAAGATGATAAACTTTGAGAAGTCCAACATTGTTCCCTCCGACCGTTACCAAGATCAACCCAAACCCTGACCCTAGTGTTTACCTTATGCCGCGTTTCCACTGCTGGGTGCGGTACAGTTTGGTTCGCAAAAGTGCGGTAAGGATTGCGTTTCCACCGCCAAAAGTGGACATGAACCGGACTGAGCCGTACTAGTCTTGCCCTCGTCTTCAGTTGATTGGTCGACAGAATCGTCACTTCCGGGTGACGTGGGGATAAAACAAACAAACAGTTGCCTGCGTTCACACCAAACGTGATATTTGTCGCCCGTTTGCGTTGTCGCCGAAGATTTGTCACGCGATAAATCATAATCTGTCACTGTGCAAGTTTTGTCGAATTTGTCACGCAACAACATGATAACCACCATTGCCTTGTCTTTACCTTTTGTGGAAGAGGGAGAGACGTCAGAGGACCCGACGCAGTCTATTCATAATGTTGTAATGACCACGGAAGAGGCAGTGAATCAAGTGTTGATTAGACAGAGATTTATAAGATGGTCCTACCTAATAAACCGTTGGAACACACAGGACCGGAAACCATAGCAACGCCGGTAAACAAACCCCAAGAAGCCCAACCCCTACGAGAGCTCCCCGCGCTACGGCCATCCGGAGGCGCACAGAGCTTTTGGCCGTAATATTATATATACAATTATATTATATACTATTATATATGGGAGTCGCAAACGGCAACAATCACTTTCTCCTTCATGCTGCAGTTCACCCCGGACTGCACTGCACTGAGTTTGACGGTTGAACGCTGAGAACATGTCGCGTAAAACGCTTGCATGGGCGAACAAGGAGGTGGAGACGTTCCTCTGCATTCTCCTCTGCGCTGCTATGATGTCACGATGTTTACGTTGCTGCCGCGGCGATCGACATCCGGCCTATCATAAAGGATACTGTTGGCGGTGGAAACGGGACCTCGGAACTGAGCTGGGCTATCCCGCCCCCTCCCTACCGGACTAAGGCGAACCGAACCGTACCGCACCCTGCAATGGAAACGCGGCATTAGAGAGGCAGGGTTAGGGTTAGGGTTAGACCACCCAGGCAAGCGGGACATACCCGCTCTCTGATGCCCTCCTTCTTGCGTTTCAGACACATCTCAGAGGCCCTCATGTGCTGCAGGGTCTCCTTGGCCAGCAGGAAGCGCAGTTTCTCCAGTCGGGGCATGGCCGAGGCCCAGGCCGACGCCCCGAAGCGGCCCTTGTCCTCCTCCATCTGCTTGACCATACCTGGGCAGGTGAAGTTAGACTGGTTTGATTTGTTAGAGTGGTTGGGGTGGTTTATGCACAAGGCCAATAGTACTGATCAAGGGACTACTAATACATTTTAATTTACTTAATACATGACATGTAACCATCAGCTGCAAGATTATTGTCACAGTCTCTTATCAGCAGTGGCGGTTCTACGTCCAGTGGCGCCCCGGGCAAGACTTCCTCCAAGCGGACACACACACACACACACACACACACACACACACACACACACACACACACACACACACACACACACACACACACCTGACAGAGCTTTGGACGTCTGTATGAAGTAGCGGACGGTGACGTCCTGGATGGAGGAGACGGCATCCTCCGCTCTCCTCCTCCACTCCTCCGCCTCCTTCTCCAGAGCAGACAGTCTCTTTGGGCCCAGCTCCTCGTAGTCCAGCAGCTTCTGTAGGAGGAACACAAGGAGATCTCCGCTGTCAGCAATTCACATGCTTTAAATTCACCTAGGGCTGATGCATGTCAGCTTTATGGTGTGTCCCAGTGTGCATGTGCATGTGTGTGTGTTTGTGTGTGCTTTGTTTACCAGGATCTCCAGCTTGTAGAGGCAGGACAGCTCCCTCATGTCCCTGAAGGGCTGCAGCAGGTACTGGAAGAAGACGGTGGCTGCGGTGACCAGGTCCTGGTAAGCTTGGTCTTCATCCTGGTAGAGATCCAGCAGCAGCACCATCCTGTCTGCGGCCCCGTGGCTCTGCAGCAACTGTGTGTGTGTGTGTGTGGGGGGGGGGGGGGGGGGGGGGAACACAAACGATAACAAGGCTCTTGTTGACTGATTAACAGGCATCCTTTATATAACAAATAAGGGCTTTAATACTGACACATTGACCAAAGAGCTTTAACTAGACCGACACATTGACCAAAGAGCTTTAACTAGACCGACACATTGACCAAAGAGCTTTAACTAGACTGACACATTGACCAAAGAGCTTTAACTAGACTGACACATTGACCAAAGAGCTTTAACTAGACTGACACATTGACCAAAGAGCTTTAACTAGACTGACACATTGACCAAAGAGCCTTAACTAGACTGACACATTGACCAAAGAGCCTTAACTAGACTGACACATTGACCAAAGAACCTTAACTAGACCGATACATTGACCAAAGAGCCTTAACTAGACCGACACATTGACCAAAGTGCTCTACGTCCATCCGAATAGTGCCCTACCTTTCTCAGGTGGTCCTTGGCTCTTGAAACCTCTTCATCTAGCACCGACACATTGACCAAAGAGCTTTAACTAGGACTGACACATTGACCAAAGAGCCTTAACTAGACTGACACACTGAAACAAAGACCCGGCAGAGGTCACATGGTAGTAGGTGACACTCAATGCCATTGGCTGTGCGTCTTCCAATGCCACCTCATCAGACGCAGACAAACAAACATGTCATTGGGTTTTTTCTTCTTTGGAGGAAACTTGCGAAACTCTTACAGATAAAAATGTGCTGTGCGAACCGCATTCATCCTGACAAAGTAAGCACAAATAGACAGAATCTTTGACAAAAGTGTCCAAGTTCAGCCGAGGTGCCCGTACCTTTCCTATCAGGGTGGTCCTTGGCTCTTGAAACCTCTTCTTGCATAGTCTTCTTCTTAAACTCTTGTAGATTTTCAAAGTACTCCTCGACATCATCCTGAGAGAACAACGAGTCGAGGACTATCTTTCGCCCACAGATATCAATCGCCGTGATGAAATATCTTTCCAGTTTTCGACAAGGCATATTTAGATCTCTCCCATCGTTGTCCTCCTCGCCCAGGTTGGACCTCCTGGTGAGGAACAGCAAATCCCAGATGTTCCCATCTTCGAAGTCTGATAAATCCGGAAAATAGGGCCCCAATATATCGGCCACCCCCGTCAGCTGCTGGTGGATCATCCTCAGGTCGTGGAGAGAGAACAGCCCGGCCCAGCTCGTCTCTTCGGGGTCCTGCTCAGCGGGGAGTCTCCTCTCTTCGGGGTCCAGCTCAGCGGGGAGTCTCCTCTCTTCGGGGTCCAGCTCAGCGGGGAGTCTCCTCTCTTCGGGGTCCAGCTCAGCGGGGAGTCTCCTCTCTTCGGGGTCCTGCTCAGCGGGGAGTCTCCGCGTCCGCCGCTGCAGCGTCCTGTTGTGACAAGTGACCGCGAACTTGGACTCGATCACACTCCACTGGACGATGAAGACCAGTCGAAACAATTCCTCTTCATCGAAAAGTTTCGTCTTTACGGCGACCCAGCCGTCTAAGCTGTCCATGCTGATCATTTCCATGAGAAGGGCCTGTTGTTTACCCCGGTCACCATTTCCCTGACGTCACGAGGCTTTACCTTTGGCCTTTAAAAAAGAAAGTCACGTGACGGGGAATTCCTCTCTCCGCATCAGCTGTTCCGATCATCTAACCCCCCTCCAATCCATTCCTGATCGTTCACTTTTAACATCCTAACATCACACTAACCCGGGTTTCCTAGCCGCACACTTACCCAGGTATTACATCCTATCACACAAACCCGAGTTTAAACATCTAAAAATTACGCTAACCCGATTTTAAACCTCCTAATCCTTACATCATACCAACCCGAGTTTAAACACCCTGACATCACACTAGCCGAGTTTAAACACCCTAAATCACAATAACCCGGGTTTAAACATCTTAACCCTATCACACTAACCCGGGTTTAAATATCCTAATCCTAACACCACACTAACCCTGGTTTAAAACCCCTGACATCACACTCACCCGGGTTTAAACCCTACATGTTGTAATCTGAGCTCCAAGTGGAGACGACCTATTTCCGTCCTGTCTTCGTTTGGACACAAAGTCTGAGCCTGACGAACTGACCCTCCTAAAGGACGTATGAATGCATTATTAAAAGGACATTATTAACTCAATCATCACGGTAAATTTCAATCTCTTATTTAAAATTTTTCATGCTTAATACTTACTTACTTTATTACTTGCCGCAAGCGGTCCTATGTCGGACGTATCGAGTGGACCTCTGACCGGTTCCGCCCTCCAGGGTCTCCTCCTCTCGGCATGGATCCGCTCGGCAGTAGAGGTGTGTTGGGAGTGATTGAGGAATGTTTCAGTGCAGAGGAGCAGGAGGAGGCTGATGAGGAAATTACCGTCACAAGAAACCAACTTCAAGAGAAGGTTGTGGAGATGGAGAACTTCGCAGGCCATCTGGAAGAAATCTTCTTAACTGTAGAGGTAAGACATATCCATTTGTTATTGCCCAGGTATGGCCTTTTGACTGGAGGTGCCCAAGTGTTACCCGATAAGATGTGAAACTCAAGATAATGAAAATGAAATGTGAACTACCAAGCACACCCTAACGTAACATCTCAAACATTAACACACACATCATGTGTTCCCAGGAGAACTTCGGGCGTCAGGAGCAGCACCTGGAGCAGCACTACAACGAGGTTCTCCAGACGCTGTCGCAGCGCTACGACCAGCGGGCGGCTCGGCTCGACCTGGACAAGAAGAGCCGGCTTGAGGTCCTGTATGGACAGCTGCTGGGATGTGGCCGCACGATGGACTCCTCCAAGGAGCTCATAGAGGCGGCCCAGGGGGTCTACCGCAGCCAGGACAGGCGACTGTTCCTGAAGGTCCGCCCCAATGTCCGAGCATGTCTTCAGGGGCTCCAGCCCCACATCCTTCCAGTGTGAAGATTAGACGCTTAAAATGATGTTTTAATTATTTAAGGCAACTGCTTGAATTATGAATCATCATGTTAAAATGTGTATTTTTTGAGGAAAAAATGAAATGATAAGAATTGCTTTCTGAATCAAGGTTCTATTGACTGTTCTGTTTGATCACTTGGTTCTGGCCTCCGTTGACAGGCAGTTATGCCGACCATTCAGAGGTAATTTAAGTCTGGCTTTGTTCAGTGTCTAACACAGCATGTGGGTGGTGTTGCCAATGATCCATCGGACTGCAGGAGCATGGTGTGGATTTAAACAAGGCTAATCACTTCTAACAACATCTCCCTTACTAGGACACTGACTAATCAATCTAATTATGGCAATGATTGTGGTCCCACTTATGCCGTGGAGTTCTGTAGGTTCATAGTCTGGCTTCTGACGCACCATTTGGTACCTCACTAGAATCGAGGAGTTTGCCAAAGAGGAGATGGACCTGACGCTGTCCACGGCCCTCGAGATCAACACACCCGAGGACGACCTGTCCGATGTGAAGACTATGATGGACTCCATCAGTGTGGTTCCAGGTGCGCTTGTCCACGTCCAGCTGTAGAGGCTGCTTACCCTAAACCCCTCCTAACCCTAACCTGCTGCTTACCCTAACCCCTGCTAACCCTAACCTCTGCTTACCCTAACCCCTGCTAACCCTAACCCTTAGCCCTGCTAACCCTAACCCCTGACTACACTGACCCCTGCTATCCCTAACCCCTCCTTACCCTAACCCCTGCTAACCCTAACCCTTAGCCCTGCTAACCCTAACCCCTGACTACACTGACCCCTGCTAACCCTAACCCTTAGCCCTGCTAACCCTACAATCAATGGGTTAGCTGTAATTCACTTCACACTAACTAAACTAAACGGCTAAATGACTCAACGGTATAAGAAGGCTGTGCCATTTGGTCTCAATTTGCAAATGCAATTATTCCGTGAGTAGAATATGCGTCGATGAAATGACCTATGTAGACTCTGTTCTGTTCTTTTGATTTCCTTCCAGCTCCTTCTGCGCCAGTCATCAACCCCCAGATGGCGAACTCTGCGACGCAGACCTCGCTGCGTGTGCGCTGGAACCTGTTCTCAGATGACACTGTGGAGTTCTACGAGCTCTTCTACAGACCTGTGTTGGAGGACTTGCCCGCGGACAACACGCACGGAACCGACGGTGTGGATCCCCTCCCGCCGCTGAGCTATCGAAGCACCGTAGTGGACAGCACTTTCATCGTGAACCCAAGCTTAGAGCAAAGGGTGAAGCAGTGTAGACCTTGACCTCGCTGTCTAAATGGTTAAAACCAGCACTATTTCAGTTACAAGTTAATAGCTGCATTACACAAAGGAAAAATACCAGGTTTAATGTGTGTTTTATGTAATCCTCATTGAGGCTTTTATTTTAGGGGTTCTCTATTAAGCCCTGCATACTAGATCCATTTAAGCAACAAAGACTAGGTCAAACACATTCTTAAACACAACGATAAGGGAATGAATCTTGCACAATTGCACATCTGGGGCAACCATGCAGCCAGGCATTGCAACAGAATGAGGAAGCAACACATCAAGCCTCCTATAACTAAATGTGGTTGGTGGTTCAGTCTGCAAGGTGAAGGTGAAGGAGACCCACTGCAGGGTTACAGATCTGCTTCCCAACGCCCAGTACGAGCTGTGGGTCATGGCCACCAACACCACGGGTATCAGCCCTGCCAGTGAGAAGGCTCTTTACATGACAGGTATGACACAGAAACTAACAGACACCAACTTCTAACTCATACCAATGTAGGGTCAGCTTAGCTCAGGACGTGAGAGCGGGTGAGTTGCATGTTCGATCCCCGGCTCCTCCTAGCTGATTGTTGAGGTGTCCCTGAGCAAGACACCTCACCCTAACTTCTCCCGGCGAGCTGTCTCCTTGATGGTAGACTCCACCGTCGGTGTGGGAATGGTTATAAGTCGTTTTGGATAAAAGCGTCTGCTAAATGTTTTAGTAAGTAAAGCAACATCAGTCACCTAAATTTGGAGTTATCATTATCCATGGTCATTCCTGACCTCACCAACAAGTCTACTTTGGGTTTGTGCAGATGTTCTCCGGGTGTTAATCTACTTCCTCCATGCGAGGCTGACTGGTGACACTAAATCTGAGGTTTGTGTCGATGTGTGCAAGGCTCTCTAACTTATGCCCAACTACAGATACTATAGGGCCCAGTATCCCTAATCAGGACTCAATTTATCAGGTCAAGAAAATGGAAAGATAGAGACAGAAGTTAATGTCTCTACCTCTCCCAGTGCCTTCACCTCCAGCCATCAAGGAAAGGGGGTGCAGCAGCTGCCCAGAAGCTGCCCGGATTCGCTGGGACTCAGGAAACAACAATCCTGTGGACTCGTACACTGTGGAGATCACAGAGATGGACACACACGGAGCACAGTGTGGTGCTGCTGAGTGAGAACGGGCGTTTTCATTCATTCACGCATGCACACGCACACGCACACACTTAGGCATGATTGTGGAGGTCGCCTAAAGATTACAGATTTATATGCACCTACATGCCCCGTATAGGGAATGTATAACAGATCTTGCCTTCATTCATTGGTTATCCTTTAATACTTCTAGTATATCACATTTTTGGTTGAGAGAAAAAAACATTTAAAGTTTTCTTATATAATCTCGATCAATTTATATGTTTACCTTTACTCAAAGATGCTGGATATGGTACCATAATATTTTACGTCATGCTCATATTTATAAGCAAGTCTCACTAATACTGCTAGCATAAATCTTAAGTCACATTGTTATAGAGCTCGGGATTCACGATAAAATGTGGTCCCAGAAATTATCCTTAGCTTTTGGCTCCAGGAATTCTGGACCACCTTTTCATTTTTCCTGTACATAATTTTAACAGTTTTAATTTGGACACTCGGTTACAAGGTTAGAAATAAACTACATACGCCCATTGGATGGTCGGGGGTCCATCAATTAAAGCTGATTAATGGAATACATCGAAGAGCTTCCACATAAGTCACTACCTTGATTCCAGTTCTCTTTCAGTCAATTATACAGATAAGCACCTTTGATTTAAATATACACTAATACACACATTTTGATTGCCTTGTATGTAAAAACAAGTTCCTGCCTTGAATCCCCTCTCCCCAGATCGATAGTAGCCGTGCCCTCCTGCCAGTGTCTGATCCAGCTGCAGCAGGATAGACGCTACATGGTCACAGTCAGAGCCGTTAACATCGGTGGCCCCAGCGAGAAGAGCCATCCCTTGGGTGTTTCCACCACAGGTTATGCCAGCCTGTCCCTCAAGCCTGGAATCGCTAGAGTGCAATAGCTATTAGAAACGTTTAAACTGATGCATGTTTGGTCAGTACAGAATAGAGAAGAGCACTGTCACCGGTGGCGTCATGCTTGTCTGATTTCATTTTTCATTTGTCTGTGTGGTGCTATCTACTTTTCATTTGAGGGATTGATAGTGTATTAAATCTAAACTAGGGTAGTGCAATAAAGGTGTGTTTTGTCATCGATTAAGTTTAATTTATGAAAAAGTGCAAAGGTAGTGACAAGGGTATGAATAATCATTTCAATATCTTTTATGAGTAGGCTATACTTTTGAAAGAACCTGTGGGTGTTCCTGTGTTCATACAGGTACACTCTTCCATCTCCTGGAGGACACGGCCCACCCCTGTCTGTCCATCTCTGAAGACGGCTTCACCATGTTCTACGGAGACGAGGAGCTGCCATTGAGCGCTCTGGCTTTTGATGACAACAACTTTGCCAGGTGGACTTAAAAATTTATTCGAATGGATTTCTTCAAGTTTTACGCTAGTAATTGTTTTACATTTACATTTAGGGCATTTAGCAGACCCTTTTATCCAAAGCGACATAAAATAAGTACATTTGTCAGAAGAAAGAGAAACAATATATCGCTCTCGGTACAGTAAGGACGTTCATAGAACTAAGTGCCAAGCACTTGCTGGGTTAACCCGTTCGAGGAAAGAGAACATGGAAACTGTTTCCTGGGGGTTGAGGCGGAGGAGTTGTTTTTGGTCCGGTAGAAGGCAGATTTGGCTTTGACACAATGGAGGTGAAGTCTGAGAAGAGATGAAGGTAGTGAGGGAGATCATCAGGACATGCTGATCTCTTCCATTTTCTCTCAACTGCCTGTTACTCTGCTCTATAAGCCTGCAGAGATTCGGAAAGCCAAGGAGGTTGGGGGAGAGGATTGCGCTGGTCTGTACTGGAAGGGACAGAGGGAGTCCAAGGAGGAGAGGGAGGCTATCAGAATGTCGGAGGTTTCCTTAATGGACGGTAGAGAGAATTGTTCAGAGAAATGGTCCTGAAAACAGGACAGTTGAGGGAAAGGTAGAGGGAGAGAGATTTCAGGTTAGGGCGGGTAGTGCCAGTGTTAAAGTGCGGAAGAGGGAGAGGGAGGACTTCAAGGGGAGAGAAAAAGCAACAAAGTTATGGTCAGACCAAGAGAGCGGGGTAACGGAGTGAGCCATGGTACCACAGAACCTCGTGAATATAAAGTCAAGTTGGTTCCCGGCCCTGTGGGTGGGAGAAGGGGGAAGTGTTACTTCAGGTGAGTGCGACGAGCTGAGCAGGATGTTGAAGTTGCCCAGGACAACGTGGGCCATTTTCTGTAAAGCAGCTGAGAAGGGCATCCATGTCATCGTAGAAGTCGAAGAAGGGACCTGGTGGACTGTAGGTCACCACAATGTAGAGCTTGATAGGAAGGGTGACAGTGACAGCGTGGAGTTCAAATGCAGATCTGGTCTAGTGTTTCAGTGGAAGGACTTGGTAGGACCAATTTGGGGAGAGCTGGAGTGGCAGAGTTCTCTGGAGTGATCCAAGTCTCTGTAAGGGCCAGGAAGGGGAGAGTCATGAGGGATGAGTAGGCTGAGATGGGGTCGACCTTCTCGACTGCTGATTGGCCGTCCCAGATCCCCCCCCCATGACTTTGAAGTCAGTGGAGTGTGGCGCAGATTTGAAGGGTAGCAGCGTCGAGCATAGCATCCTAGGTGTCGTCTTCTCCAGGTAGATATCCTGACGATGATTTTATGTAATTGATTGAGACAACTCAATGTACGTTTTTCCATGAGCAACCTCTAGTGGTTTTAGTTGTAGCTACCGTTAAGAGCTTTTATAATTTTCCCAGAGTGTGGGGGATGGAGGTGGACCAGAATTTAAAAAAAAAAAAAGGGTTAGGGTAATAGATATGGCTGAGGGTTAGGTTTGCGATTCCAGTGCAGGGCCAGAACTGACCAGCATGTGTTACAGATGTGTTGCAGTGCTGGGAGATCTGCTTCCAGTGCGAGGCCAGCATTACTGGGAGGTAGCGGTGGACGACTACAGAGTTCCGGGTTGGCGTAGCGTACGAGGACACAAACCGCAACGCTTACCTGGGGGCGACCAACACTTCATGGTGTATGAGACACATCCTCACCCCTACCAGGTAATGCACAGGGGCATTTTCTTGTATCCCTTTTTAAGTCTGTTACAATGTTTACTATCATGCATCACTTTACATTTACCCCCTGAAAATATTTTGTTACCCAATATTATTTTTAATAGTGCTTTCATCCCTCTATTTGTATACTGAATGATGTAACAAAGCAATAATCATGCCACCCTGTAAGAACATTTTGAATAATGTACAGATTGAGTTTCCAAATGTGACATAACAACCAACCGAGTCAAGGTATCTGCTGAGACCAGATCATTGTATTTTATTTTTTGGGGTTAGGGTTAGGTCAGTGGCGCTGACAATCCAGCACCGGCGGTGCGCCGCTGCTGGATGCATACACGGGAAACACTTGAGATGTTACACCACCTCAGTGATTTAATGGTTGAGATTTCTTTGAAACTACCCAGTACCGTTGGCTTATTTTATCTTCATATAGAAATTGGTCCATGGAAGTATTTTCAGCCATATTGTCGTCTCCAAATGTAGTGCGCCAATTCATGTATAGGTACTAAAGTATACATAACTATATGGCTGGTCCCATAACCATGGTATTCCTGGAAGTACTCTAGGATGTGAGGATTTCAAATCCTTCTATGGCGAAGGCATGACCTGCCCTATTGGTCCGGCTATTGGCTTTATACCTCAGTTTGGCCCTAAACACACAGCAAGAAGCAGAGCATTGGGGTAATGCCATAGTACGGATCATCAGCTCCCCCTCAAGGAGGGACTTTTGGACTCCGCAGTGATCCTCTAGTGATGTCATCACAAGCTGCAGTACCTTGTGTGTTGTGAACTTGCAATAGCTGTGATGTCACTGCATGCATGCAATGTCACAATGCTGACATTTCAATGCACTGCCGGTGCTAGTTACTTCAGCAGTTATCTACATTTTGTGCAGTAATCCTTACTGCTTCCTTCCACTGCAGGCATAAGTACGAGTTCCTTCATGACGGCTGGAGTCCTGACCTGAGGATTACTGTTAACCCGATGCGTATCGGGGTGGCTCTGGACTACGATGGCGGAACACTGTCCTTCTACAACGTGGAGCTTGAACAACACCTCTACACCTTCCACTGCCACTTCCAGAGCTATGTGCACCCTTGCTTTGCCCTAGACAACCCAGGAGCTCTGACGGTTCACAACGGCGTTGAGGCGCCGGGATACACCGGGAACTGATCAGCAGGCTCCTCTTGAGGTTAGTCATAAGAAAGTTAATCTAATGTTAAGCAAAGCTAATTTGATTATCACAGACCTTTTTTCTTCCTTTATTATTACAGTATTCCATGGGAACAGGCATTTCATTTTCCAAGATATGAAAAAAGTTCTACTGAATCGTACAATATGTATAGCTCATCATCAGCAACTATTGACTTCTTGGACGACAATGTTTGTGAAAATTTAAATAAAAATGGGATCTTCAAAATGTTGAAGTCGTAATGAAGGCGTTTCCTGCAGGGGTCTCTTGATTTCCTGTCACCTCTTAGGAGGGCTGAGCTGCAGTAGATCAGAGGCTCTGGTCTCAACTCGTAGAGTATTCCTGTTCTATGGGGACAGGGGCTTATGAACTGCTGTGCGTCCTCTCCTCTTCCTCATCGGAGGAGTCTCCTCCGTAGGGCACTAGGCCAGAAGAATCCTCAACCACCCGACTCTTCTTCACATACTGTTCAGCAACACCTACTAAAAATGCACACAAACAATAGGGGACAGATGCAAGAAGAGTGAAAAGGACAAGGGACCAGCTTGACCACACCGGTTTAGGGGTGGTTTACAGTTGGTTTGATCCGGGGCAGAGTTAGTGGCGGTTTGCAGTTGGTTTGATCCGGGCCAGGAGGACGGACCAGGGGGATGTAGAAGCAACAAACAGCAGCAGAAGAAGACGTGTCCAGGAGACATGTGGATACAGAGAGAGCAACAAAGAAAGACAAAAACACATATACAGGGAAAGTGGGTTAGCAGGCTGCACAAAATGTATAATCTCCTCTGGACCAGAAGTGTCTCGGTGTAAACGACCAAACGATAAAGACGCTCGGCTCCCAGGAAGGGGACTGATGGAGGGCGTACCGGGCGGTGCGCTGGGCGGGGCGGGGTGGGCGGGCACCTCCCTCGGCCTCTTGCGGGCGATGGGCAAGGGTGTGGCAAACAGGGGCGGCGGGGGCGGCATCAGAACCCTGTGAGCCAGAGAGGGGGGGGTCAGGGGGCGGTTATGGGAGATTGCCAGAAGTGCAGATGAATGAAACCAACCTCTCCGCTCCCTTCTCTTCCCCAGCGTTGGAGGCAGGGGGGGGAGGCTCCAAATGGGCAGGGGCCTCTGCGGGGCCGCCGGTAGGCTGAATGGAAAATATATTTAGGACCATTTGGAAACAAAGCTTGTGAGAGGACGTTCAGGACACTGATCTCTAAACGGGCTCACCTCTCCACCCTGGCTCTCCTCCTGGAAGTGGCGCTTTGGGCTTCCGGGGGTGGGGGGGCTGCCTGTGAAGCCCTCTGGCTCTGTGATGTCACTGCTCACGCGGTCCTTCAAAGAATTGGTATGACACAGGTTATGGCAGTCTTAGCAAAGTGGTCATAACACTGTGGTTATTGAAACAGTAAACATCATCTAGGTGTACACACGTGGACAAAATGAATTGTTGGTACCCCTCTGTTAATGAAAGAAAAACCCACAATGGTCACTGAAATAACTTGAAACTGACAAAAGTAATAATAAAGAAAGATTGCTTTTGAATTGTGGTTCAACAGAATCATTGTAAAAAACAAACTTAACAGGCCTGGAAAAAAATTATGGTACCCTTAACTTAATATTTTGTTGCACAACCTTTTGAGGCTATCACTGCAATCAAACGAATTTTGTAACCGTCAATGAGGCTTTTGCACCTGTCAACAGGTATTTTGACCCACTCTTCATTAGCAAACTGCTCCAGTTGTCTCAGGTTTGAAGGGCGCCTTCTCCAGATGGCATGTTTCAGCTCCTTCCACAGATGTTCAATAGGATTTAGATCAGGGCTCATAGAAGGCCACTTCAGAATAGTCCAATGTCTTCCTCTTAGCCATTCTTGGGTGTTTTGGGTCATTATCTTGTTGGAGGACCCATGACCTGCGACCGAGACCAAGCTTTAGAACACTAGGCAGCACATTTCTCTCCAGAATGCCTTGATAGTCTTGCGATTTCATTGTACCCTGCACAGATTCAAGACACCCTGTGCCAGATGCAGCCCCAGATATAACTGAGCCTCCTCCATGTTTCACAGTAGGGACAGTGTTCTTTCAAAATGGTGTTTCAGCCTCACTAAACCATGAGTACAAAAATGAAGCATACCAACGTATGCTTCATTTTTGCGTCTGAACATAGAGCTGATGTGCCTTGCCAAAAAGCTCCAGTTTGGTCTCATCTGTCCATAGGACATTCACCAAGAAGCGTTGTGGCTTGTCAATATGCATTTTGGCAAATTCCAGTCTCGCTTTTTTATGGTTTGCTTTCAACAGTGGTGTCCTCCTTGGTCGTCTCCCATGAAGTCCACTTTGGCTCAAACAAAGACGGATGGTGCGTTCTGACACTGATGTACCTTGACCTTGGAGTTCACCTTTAATTTCTTTGGAGGTTGTTCTCGGCTCTTTGGTTACCATTCTTATTATCAGTCTCTTCATTTTGTCATCAATTTTCTTCCTGCGGCCACGTCCAGGGAGGTTGGCTACAGTCCCATGGGCCTTAAACTTTTGAATAATATGTGCAACTGTATTCACAGGAACATCGAGCTGCTTGGAGATGGTCTTATAGCCTTTACCTTTTACATACTTGTCTATAATTTTCTTTCTAATCTCCTGAGACAACTCTCTCCTTCGCTTCCTGTGGTCCATGTTCAGTGTGGTACACACCATGTCACCAAACAGCACAGTGACTACTTTTCACCCTTTAAATAGGCAGACTGACTGATTACAAGTTTGAAAACACCTGTAAAGCTAATTAGAGGACACACCTTAGTTTAACATTTCCCTATGGTCAAATTATTTTCAATCTTTTCTAGGGGTACCATCATTTTTGTCCAGGCATGTTTCATTAGTTTTTTTTTTAAATTATTTAGTTGAACCACAATTCAAAAGCAATGTCTGATTTTCATTGGTTAAATTTCAGTAAATTTTTATTTATTATTACTTTGGTCAGTTTGAAGTTATTTCAGTGACCATTGTGGGTTTTTCTTTAATTAACAGAGGGGTACCAACAATTTTGTCCACGTGGGTATATCTTGCTGGCCTTTGGTTGAGTTGGACCAGACTTTAAACCCACAATATTGAACGTGTTACCACAGAGGCGAGATATTGCCCCACGCAGCGAGACGCAGACATACAGAAGAGTTTGATGGATCCATTGAAGTTATCATACAATTCTTAGGCAATGAAGGAGAATTGAATAGCAACTAAAGAGAATCAGATGGAATCTGTATATTTGCCGTTTATAGTATTAGTCATGAGAGTCCTCCTCAAAAGAGGTTGACCTACTTTACGCAGAAGGCGTAAAGTAGGATAAAAATGTATCTGTTTGGGGGGGGCGCATCATCAATAAATATGGGTGGGAATCTCTTGGCACCACACGATTCGATTCCGATTATGAGGTCAACGATTCGATTCTGAAGCGATTATCGATGCAATTTTTTTTTTCTATGTACATTTTCCATGCGTGATTTTCAAAAATATATATATACATCTGGGTTTGCTACTCAAGAGTTTGCTAATCAATTCCTACTTTTGTGATGATCATTAAAGACATCAACAGATGAATTAACGTATCTAATATTTCATAGAGAAAGCTTTTGTCACAAAACTGACTTTCTATGAACAATGCAATAATCAATGCAGCTTGCATTATAACAATATGGAAGCATGCAAAAAATAGGTTTCAGTTTTATTTTCTTTCTAATCTTTCTTTTCGATGTCATTAAAGGAAAAAAGCTGCTCTTGAATTAGAAGGAGTTCTTGTGTCTGGCTGTGAGTTTGCGCACATGCTATGCATAGGCTGAATCACAATCGTGTCAAGACAAATCAGATTGGCCAATACACACTGAAGATAAATTAAATAATTTTAAAATTACAAAAATTGTCCCTCTCTGGCGAACAGAATGTTGCAGCAGGCAAACATTTTATTTATTTTTTTAAATTCAGATTAATTTATCTGCATCGAGACAGAATCGTTCTAGCGAGAATCGCGATGCATCGAAGAATCGATTATTTTTCCCCAACCCTATTAATAAGCTGCTGAGCCTAGCTCCTAAACAGTTGTTGGTATAAGATAAGCTTATGCTATGTTTAGCAGTTTGCTAAAGCATGTAGACCTAGTGCAGATACCATACCTGGACCAGATAGGGGTGTGGTTTCCTAGGACACACTGGATACTGAACCATAGCCTGAGAAGATTGAGGGTTTGTCGACAGGTTAGAATGACTTGGGGGACCATTTGAATTACTCCAATAACCAGCGGCTCCTGGGTACGCTGTGTAGCCGCCAGCATACCCATTCGCTGGGTAGCTATACCAGGACCCCTGGCTAGAGTAATTGCTATTAGGTGGAAATCCTTGTGCTGCGTATGCTGAAATGAAAGTATGAAACATTGTTGTTAATTTGCACAATTCACCACAAATCAATGATGCACGGTTTTGCGTTTCTCTTTTTGAAATAGTTAAGTCTTTTGGGTGTCTCTATGTCTGACCTCCTATTCAAACTATAAGGAGAGGATTAATTACAAGACAAATGGATTAAAGCTAGCATGGCGAGTGTGTGTAGAAGGCCCGTCTAGGGAGGGAGTGCCATGGTGTACTTACGTTGGGTGGAGCCAGTGGCTGTGTAGTTGGACACCATGCAGGAGTGTTCCGCTCTCACCTGAGAGAGGGGTTAAAGCCATGAGGAACAGGGTTGAACTAACCCATAGGAAGTAGGGATGGGAATTTGAAGGCATGTCAATATTCAAATATTCTATTAAAAAAAAAATTAGTAACCGGTTAACCAAACTACGAAAAAAGAAAAATAAAGTGTAACGCACTCATAATGTAGCCTGAAGTTCTTCCGTGATCTGGCCTTCACTAAACAAATGTATTCGTTTTCCATCTATTAATCAATTAAATAAGGTAATCAAATCAAATCTGTTCAATTTGAGCATTTTAGAAGGAAAAATAAAATCACTCAAAATCAGTATGCTGAATCGAAACGAAACCTTCATTTTTGACAAGAATATGAATGAACAGTATTGCATATGTAAGGCACAAACTGAATAGATGGAAGTAACTGAAGCACAACAGCAAAAAGTATAAGCACTGGTGGGCATCGATATCAACAAACTACACTTGCAGCGCATGGGCCTGCCTCGCATTACGCATATAACAGATCAACAAAAATATATTATGTGTAAACAGTACACCTCCAGTTTCTGAGCTGTTCAAGATCGTCCCATGTCAATCCATGACAATAAGACAATTTCAGCTCAGTGTGCACTTACAAAACTACTTTTGTCTTTACATCCTGG
This sequence comes from Melanogrammus aeglefinus, assembly GCA_900291075.1. Classification (NCBI taxonomy): domain Eukaryota; kingdom Metazoa; phylum Chordata; class Actinopteri; order Gadiformes; family Gadidae; genus Melanogrammus; species Melanogrammus aeglefinus. The sequence continues at coordinate 168,262 of OLKM01000501.1, read as the reverse complement.
CCTCTTGCGAGGGATGCACATTGTCCTTCAATCTTAAATCACTTAAACGATCCCAATTAAACCGGCCTTTATCCATCCGCCATTGTGTTTTGTTGGCCGTAACAGAATGATCCAGTTTACGGATAACAAGTAGAGAAGAGGAGTTCCGTCTTCAGTTACATGAAGTGAAAGGGAGATCTGGTGAATGTAGTAGAAGCAGAGCACTCAATACTTCACTGTAGATCCAGTTCAATCTCAGAGGTGGGCATCGCTGACAACAAGTGTAAGGTTTCACCTTCTGGTACCTCCTGACAGATCAACATATCGCTTCTCTAGTTAACACAAACTAACTTACAGTTTCCAGCAGACTCTCAGTCAGTTTTTTTGCTGCTTCCAATCCAGTCGAATTCGGGTGGCTGTAACAGACAAGTTACATTCAGTTCTTTAACAAAGTTCTCCATTAGACTGTCCCAAGCAGCTTCAGATGCAGAGACCTGTGACATTTAATAGTGGTATTACACTAAAGCTAAAAGACTACTATAGCATTGCAATTTTATACAATCTGCAAAAGTTTATAAAGAGAGAATTAAAGTTAATCTAAAAGAGTGGAAGATGACCTGATGTAAACATAAAGTGGTTCAAAGGACTCTCGCTTGGACGCTTGTTCGATGTAGCCTGAAGTCTTCCCCCGGAGAAAGACCCGAGCTCCGGTCTCCGTCTGAATGTGACCCAGGTACGTGCCCCCTGGCCCCTCCACCTTCTCGTTCACATTGAAGGAAGGCAATGCTTGGTCCAGACCCACAAAGATCTTTGTGTGTACGAAACTCTGCAGCACAGATAGGACAAGGAAGGGAATGGTGAATTTAGGGTTACCACCCGATAAGTGTTTGTCGAGAGAACAGTGCATGACTGAGATGTCAGCAGATGCAGCAGCCGTCAGCCCTCTTCTGGAAGTCAGGGCTGTTCCCTCTGCTGGTTGATGTGGGAGGTGGGTATCGGTGATTGCCACATGGTCTTGACCGGCACTACCTTCTCTACCTCCGGCTATTTAAAGTATTTACAATTATATGTCCCGCTAGTAAAACATGACCACATTAACATTTACAAGCAACGGCAGAAATGCGTTGCCAATTTCTGGTTGGCCGATAGTCTATTCAGTGAGCTGGAGAACACAAACTGCAGGTGTAGTAGGTAATCGTGGCGTATACCAACCCCTGAATGCGGCGCCGCGGGGCGGTGCCCCTGAGCCGAGGCCGGGTTGGAGAGGCGCGGCATGGCTGGGGGGCCGGCAGCCCGGGGGGGCTGGGGGTACAGGGTCAGAGGGGGGAACACGGGGACCTGCCTCCCCCCGGACAGGGCCGACCGCAGCACATCTTCAGAGATGATCTCCTTTATTCTCAACACCGCCTCTGAGGGCACAGATCAAGTACATGGTTTAGTGAGGCTGAAACACAATCGTAAGACATAGCAGAAGCCTCGGGCAAACAGCAGTACTCACTATTGACCTGCTCTTGGTTCTTCCCCTGGACGTGCAAATACAAAGGCCTTTCTCTAAATAAAAGAAAATACATTAGAACAGGAAGTGCTGTCCTTCCACAATTTGGTTGTTTCCTGTTTCCATTATCAAATTGAATAGGAATTGTATCATTCATGTTCAATTTAGCTACATGAATCAAAATCAATGATAACAAATATACAATTCATGAAATGTTCTGTTGAGAGTTGATTTGCATTGAACAAATGGGAGGTATGATTTTTAGAAAAGGAACCAGTGTCTATTTCTAAGACCAAGTACTGTGAAGTTAATGGGCCAGTACGTACGCTCCTTTCCCTCTGAAGGCATCGCTCATGTACCGGCCTTTAGTGGACACCACCGCTCCGCTGATGAGGCGGATCTGTGGAGGAGAACCAGACCATGAGGAAAAGGTTTCCTGAAGAGTTTTCCGAGCTGAGCATTGTGACTGGTCATGGTGCAGGTGTCCACTTAAGTAGTAAAATGTTAATGTGCATTATTTACAGCTTAATGGGTCAGAGAACAGATGTATAATGCAACGTTTAGTCGTATAGTCTCCAATGAAACACAGGAGAAACAGTTCATAGTTTTACACCACACAGCCACTAAACGTCTCTGTACCTCTTCCTGGGTTTTTCCTTTCGTGAGGAGGTCCCTGCAGTTTATAGGTACATCATTTATGTCCACCTCTGTAACCACCGTCTCTTCTGTGCTTGTAGGCACCGATACACTCATTGGGGTCTGAAAGAAAAGGGATCGCATTTTCCTTACACAATCAATATGGAAGTTACTACACCAGTTCTGCTACACAAGAAAACTGGACTCATTTCAGAGGAATGGCTAAAGGAATAAAACAATGATTGTTTTTTACAGTATGCAATAGGTGAATGACACAAATAAAATAAGTATCTCTATGTGAATTACCTTTGCAAGCAATGGCGGGGGAGTCAACAGCTTTCCCTTGGCCATCAACATGGCATTGATTTTGGCTGCCATGGCTGCAGCCATCTCCACTCCTCCAGGGGTTACCGCCGTGTCCCCTTCATGGGCCGACTGGGACGGCCTGGTGGGGTCAGTGTGGGCGGCTGATGGAGGAGCGCTGTTTCCAACAGGTGTCTGGGGCCGTACATCCACAGTCTGTTTGGGTGGAGCGGGCTGATCCCATCGGCTCGTTAAACACCTAAGAACAGAATCAAATAAGTAGTTAGTAACGATAATTTAAAACGTGTCTGGTTTGGCCCGACAGTCCTGTTCGGCCTAGTTCACGGTGAGCAGTGACCCTGATGGAATAGGACGCGGGGTGTGAGCAGAAGCCCTGCGTGGGGCTCATGTTGTTCCCGGGTCTAGCGCGGTGCGCGTCGAGGGGTCGGCGGGTGGTGACACCCCCGACGGGGTAGCTAGCGGCTCATGCTGCTGACGTTCCGGTTAGCCTCATCCCAAACCCAACTAGTAATATGAACCAATATCGACGACGGTGTATTTGTCGTGATCTAGCCATAAATATGCGCAGCCGATATGTAGGTAGTTGGTCTATGTACATCTATATATATATTGGCAGGCTATGTAGCTAGCCTAGCTCAAGGCTGCGTGTTAGCCGAACAGCTAATAGTTGATTACGTCTGGAATTATCTTAATTAATTCACGAAGATTACTACAAATGATCAGAACCTGCGTTGGACCCAAACTTACGGTGGTTGTCCAGTCATCCAGGACATGATGGAAGCTCTCCGAAAAGCAGAATTTAAAACGAACTACCGAAACCAGTTACGTTGTTCAACATCAACCGCCAACTCGCCAACACCGGCGCACATCCACGACAGTTTACTGCTTGACGGCTTGTCGCAAAGGCGAGGAGTTTGGTTGACGAAAGACTGGAATCCCATACAAGTTAACCCATACCCTAACACGAACCCTAACACTATCACTAACCCTAACTCATACACTATCACTAACCCTAACTCATACACTATCACTAACCCAAACTCATACACTATCACTAACCCTAACTCATACACTATCACTAACCCTAACTCATACACTATCACTAACCCTAACTCATACACTATCACTAACCCTAACTCATACACTATCACTAACCCTAACTCATACACTATCACTAACCCTAACTCATACACTATCACTAACCCTAACTCATACACTATCACTAACCCTAACTCATACACTATCACTAACCCTAACTCATACACTATCACTAACCCTAACTCATACACTATCACTAACCCTAACTCATACACTATCACTAACCCATACCCTAACACTAACCCTAACTCATACCCTAACTCATATGCTAACACTAACCCTGACACCAACCCATACACTAACTGAAGAGATATGTAATGCAAGACAAATTTATGCGTAAACAGACATTTAAGTTTATCTAATCTAACCATAACCCAAAGTAGAGCTAAGTTGTAAGTGCACACTAGAGAAAATGAAAGTATAATAATGAATACCCATTTGCATTTAATAATTAATGGGGCCAAGACTAAATAAACCATATTTAATGTGTAGTTGCCCACATTAGAAAATAATTAGTATGACTTGTAATGTTTGCGACGTATGATTTTTGAATTTGGGTCGGCTTAGCTTCGGTCCCCAGCTCCTCCAAGCTGAGTGTTGATGTGTATCCCTGAGCAAGACACTTAACCTTAAATATAAGTGCTCCTCCTCCTGACGAGCTGGCTGTCGCCTTACATGGTTGACTCTGCCTTCGGTGGGTCAATGTGTATTAACCGATGTAAGTCGCTTTGGATAAAAGTGTCTGCTAAATGCCCTAATTGTAATTGGAAAGTGTACAGAGTAATGCGACACGATCAAACTGACTTTTACACCATTTTGAATTACATTAATTACGAACCTAATAAATGGAAACATATACATTAGCTTGTAAGAAAATCTATTTCTTCATATTAATGTTATCCATATGATATCCATAATTTTAATTCTCACGAACACACTAATCAACGATTCATACAGTCCAAAACAATCCAATTTCATGATCTGGTTAAATACAAAACTGCCCAAACAATCCTTAAAGCCGAAATAATGTTATCGAAAAACATACAGGCAATGTTGGCGACAGCTAAAGTTCAAGGTCCGCCACACATCCACACCACCAGTTTAAAATACAAATATAAAGACATAATCTTATCTTTCAGAAATTTAGAAGAGCCTCTGTAACACGTAGACCTACATGACTGTAGTTTTGTAACATGGTTTTTTTATTATTCATATTTAGATACATTTTGATAGAACTGTAGTTATTATAGCGGTTTTATTATATAAACTTAATATAATACTAACTACCTAAATTGATCTGTTAAGGTAGATACGTTTTGTACTTCCTCCTACCCCGTTACGAGCACGTGGAAAGTCTGTCGGTTTTTGGTTATTTTATTTATTCATATACTCATATTGTAACTTTGTTTTTGTTGCCTACTTGTTCGAAATAAAGACAAATATTCAAGTCCAAAATAAAATCGATTTTCAAGCCCATGTTTGAGAATAAAACATGACATTCCAAAACCAGTACCTAGTAGGCCAAAAATACCTCGAGTCCTCTACCGGAGCAAGGCCCTGAACTGCAGAACACTCATTAGGAGCAGCCCCACGCTCGGATTGTTACAATCTGTATCTTACTCTTAAACCTAAAAGAATTTCATGAATTAACCAAACCTAATAATTGAAATGTTTATGCAAGAGATTACAGGCTGTTATTAGTCATCCTAAGAAAAGAAAATGAAAAAATATATATATTCCTTTTCTTTATTAGGTCCATTATTTTATACACAACAGCATGAAACTGATTCAGCCAACGTCAGCCAGTAGAGATGGAAGGGCGAGGTTTTATACAACAACCTGAGGAGGGAAGACCACAAGTGCAAAATGTGTTAGCAGGTTGTATCGACTAAGTGCTGCATCAGTGGCTGCACATGAGTCATGATGAATCATGAATGTAAATGTGGTTTATTAAAACAAGGTCTGGTACAACATAAAAGGAACAAGTCCCAGGGCTGTAATACCCATTAAATAATATTGGCCCAATATAAATGTGGCTCCCAATTCTATTGGAAGGTTTGATAGGAGTCACGGTTTGAGCAATGAGCCGGACCTGTTAGGAAGCCTTCTAGAACTTGTCGATGCCCAGCTGCTCCGGCGTCGAGATGCCAAGTTCAGCCAGGGTAGGCCCAAGCTCCTGAATCAGGTATGGATATATGTCTTTGTGAGGACCCGATTTATCCTGGGAGTAAAAACAAGGGAAAGTCATTATTTTGTTCACACATTTCAGCTAAAATGTTCGGTCATCTAGATTTATCTTACCTCTAATTACTAGTGCTGTCAGTTTAACGCAAACCAATTTTAACAGCGATATTTTTTTTGGCGCGCGATTAACAATCCGCTACACCGGAAACAAAACCAACAAGCACGCCGCACAAACTTGTTGGGGCAAGCAAGGAGGATACGGAGTCACTCTGTTCGAGCCTGCTGCACGAAAGATCAATCTTGTCATTAGCTGTTACGTCTTTCTGACCAATCGCATTTCAAGGCCCACCTGGGCTGTACCACTTTGGGAGGGGCAGCTCAGTTACTCCCCTCTAGGCAAAATCGACTTAGTTGCGACGTTGACAGTTTGTTGAACGAGTGAGAGGTTGCAGCTGCCGGATGGCGCTGCAAGGAACTTTTATAAGGAACTTTTATCGTGCAGTAATCAGCCCCGAACGTTAACGGCACAACGGGAATTGCCACCGTGCGTGCGTGGCTGCGTGCGTGTAATTCGATAGCCTGGTAAAGTGTATAGGCCTACGTACGGTAGGAATATTCACTCGCGATTAAAACTGGTTTAAATAATAAATGTTATAGTATTTCCCATCTTTGCTGAGCAAGAGTTTTGTTGGAAAGTTCAAGGGATATTTAGAATAGAAAAAAATGTGTGATTAATCGCGAGTTAACTATGACATTAATGCGATTAAATATTTTAATTGCTTAACAGCACTACTAATTACATTAAGCCTCTTCTTACCCAGGGGCCACCAATGATGATTTAATGATTTGTGCTTGAAACCCTCTTCCAAAGTCTACTGCTAAAATGTGTATGGGCGGGCGGTTTATTTGCAATGTGGAGGGGACAATAATGCAATCTTTTAAACAAAATTATAAATCCAATAAAAATAAATACAGAACCACAATTAAGGCAATCATAGTGAGTTCACCCAAACTCCTAAATTATTAAATTGAGTTTCACTAATTTGTCAACTTTGTAAAGTGTTGTACACCATGAACACAATGAGTGATATTAAATCAAACCAATGGACCTCCAAAACTTCTAACCCTAAGCCTCAAACAATTCTTGAAGGTTGTCTGTTCTTCCACTCACGGTCCAACTGTTGCATGTGCATGAGCTCACCTTCACAGCCTCCAGGATGCGGATGGCACTGGCCAGGTCATCCAGTCTGCGACACGCCCTCAGGGCAGAGTCCAAGATCTTGGCCTCAGGCACCAGGTCGTACCCAATAAGGGTGTTCATGCCTTTTGAAATATTAAAAAATACCCAAATTAACACATTTCTCGTTATGAATGATTATCATTACCATTATATTATTTCTGTTAAGAGCCTGACCTTTCTTCAACTCCCAGGCATCAATGTCTGGCTTGCTGAAGTAGGTCACCCAGCGAGCATCAAACTCCTCATCCGTCTCAACCTTCCCATGGGAGTAGGATCTGGAAGCCAAAGGAGCTTCAGAAGAAAATATCAAGGGTTACAATCCCGTCTCAAGGGCTCCGTGAGTGGAGGCAATTTGTAGCGCCAGTCATCGTTGTAAACTTATTTCATAAAATGAAATAATTAATCTCGAGGCAAATGGCTTTTTAGGATTTTAGGGCAATGTGTAATTGTACCGTTTGTGTAACAGTAGGCAGTGATTCATAGAATGGACTATCGGTTGAATCTGTAGGCGTGCAGTAGGGATGCGCAAAATAGGTTAGAAGACTGCCCAGGAAATGTATTGTCATACAAACCAAGGAAGGAAAACCAAACTTCAGACAATAAGAAACGTATTGAATATCAAGGGACAGGACAGTGAATAGTGAAGTTGGATTGTATATCCACTTGAATCCTTTGGAAAGTCAAACATGGACCGGTCACCACAAGGTCACTGGTTCAAAGACACTCAGATCACCTCGCATGAGACCCCAACATGTACTGAGAGAATACACATGTCTTAACACATCATCATTCAGGTACGATGTTTAGGGTTTCAGTTGAATTCAGTTCAATGTCACCCTCGCTGCACCCGCCCGGACGTGACAGCAGGTCCACAAACCCGGCTTAGCATAGCTCTCCGCGCTAGCTGCTCCTATCGGCTTCTCCATCACCAACATGGTCAAAGAGAGTCCTACCTGAATAAGAGGGCCTTGCCTTTACCACACTCCGCACCCCCGAAGACGACACTCTTAAAACGGCTCTGAACATTGTATCGTTCGGTGAGTCCGGGGCTAACGGTACCGAATGCTAAGGAACTGACGTAGCGGAAGTGACGTTCAAATCCACAGACGTAACATAAAACAACTAACCAGCCAATCACGTGGATGCATTATAGAATATAGAGCGGCGAAGTCACGCCTCTTCCGGTAGAGCCCATGAGACCTATGAGATCAAAAAATATGAATGGGGCTGTTTCCCAATGTGAAGGCTGCAGCCTGTGGAGTTAGAATCATGCCAAAACCCCACACACTCGCAAAACGTGTTTTACTCACGCACAACGATTCACACACACACAAAACGTGTTTTACTCACGCACACAACGATTCACAGACGCACAAAACGTGTTTTACTCACGCACAACGATTCACACACACAAAACGTGTTTCACTCACGCACACAACGATTCACACACACACAAAATGTGTTTATCTCACGCACATATTCACACACACACATACACACACTCAGAAACATATTTCTTCAATTGCAAAAAAAAAAGTACAAAGAAATTCTACAAGTACGGAACTGAAATACAAGTACGGAACTGCATGTGCGCGTGCGGATCAGCGAGGCGGAAAATTAGTGCCAAAAGTCAAGGGACAAACAAATGTCCTGTGATTCACACTACACAACAGCAGGTGGCGCTTTTGAGTCAGTTTAAGGCCGCGGCAGTGATTTAGATTTTTAAGTGTGTTGCTTCCGCCCGGAAAATCTTTTCTGTCTCGTTTGAGGCCGAAATCTTTTTATCGTGTCGTATCTTCACTCTGTATCGACTTGCCGTCCCTTGGCCTCGGAATCGTACTCCGGATAGTATCTGTCTGCGTCCTGCAAGACGGAGGCGTAACTTGTAGTAGGAGGCGTAACTTGCACTAGAAGACGTAACATGTACTAGGAGGCGTAACTTGTTTCTTTCTAAATCGCGGTCCACGCCATATCTTTCTCTTTTCGCGGTAAACAAAAAGCGTTGTAAATCATGGTTCACACGAGATCTTCATTGAAGTCGGGTCTTCCGATAATTCATGACGGTAACGTAAATTTACCAGTCATTTATTACCGGTCATTTATGTACCCGCGCACCACTGCTACATACAGATCACTTCCGCGATTTAGAAAAGTACTAGACACACCTCCGACTACAAGTTACGCCTCCGACTACATGTTATGCCTCCTAGTGCAAGTTACGCCTCCTCCGACTACAAGTTACGCCTCCTAGTACATGTTACGCCTCCTAGTGCAAGTTACACCTCCTACTACAAGTTACGCCTCCGTCTTGCAGGACGCAGACAGACCCAACTCGCTCAGAAAGACAAGAGAAAAGCTAGTTTGGGAGATTAAGCGCCACCTGCTGTTGTGTAGTGCGAATCACAGGACATTTGTTTGTCACGTGACTTTTGGCAGTAATTTTCCGCCTCGCTGAACCGCACGCACATGCAGTTCCGTACTTGTATTTCAGTTCCGTACTTGTAAAAAAAATTTCTACTTGAAGGATTTTTTTTTGTAATTGAAGAAATATGTTTCTGAGTGTGTGTATATTTGTGTGTGAATCGTTGTGCGTGAGTAAAACACATTTTGTGCGTGTGTGAATCGTTGTGTGCGTGAGTAAAACACGTTTTGCGAGTGTGTGGGGTTTTGGCATGATTCTAACTCCATAGCAGCCTTGCTAGGACGCGTCCTTGCTAGTCGCGTCGTCGCGTCCTATGGAGATGAGACTAGAGTGCTAGCTCGAGTGCTTTCTAGCGTTTGTAACATTCAGACTTTGGAAATTGTCAGCCTCACACCCACAACCTCAGCCTAATGATGCGAGTAGTTTCTACTTTAAACATATCATATGATTCATAATGTTCCTGGACATATTAAAATCTCACGTTTTGCTGCCACTCATATTAAACACTCACAAATAACTGGCTTTGATAGCTGATGATATAAGAAAGAATGTGGATGTGGGCCATAAACTAGTGGTTTCAAAGTGATGTTTGTGAAGTGAAACATTACTCAAACCATGTTCATCCCTTTTCATTCTTTCTACATTTACATTTACATTTAGGGCATTGACGCTTTTATCCAAAGCGACTTACAATCAGCTACGTTTGTCATAAGAAGTGCCAACAATTATATCGCTATCAGTGACAGTAAGGATTGTTTCTATAAAACCATAGTGCAAGTTACATCAACAATCGACTAGCTAACCAATTCCCTGTGTTACAGCAATGATAGCAGCTACTGCAGTTGCTACACAGTTAAGTACTCTAATACAATACAATTCAACACAATACAATACAGTGAACAAGAGGTGGCCAGAGGGGGGAGGAGGGTGCTTATGCAGGAGTCGAGGTGGACGGTGGACTCTGGAACAGGTGAGTCTTGTAGTCTTTTCGGGAAGATAGTGAGCGAGGACTCTGCGGGTCCTGAGAACAGCATGGGAGCTCGTTCACCACTGAGTTCCAAAAACGAAGAAAAGTTGTGACTTTGCTGAGCGACATTTGCTAGCCTCTTAGCGATGGCGGTACCAGACGTCCAGCTGAGGTAGTTGAGCGGAGGGATCGAGCTGGGGTCTTGTGCTTAGCAATGCTTGGAGCAGGCAGGGGCAGTTCCATCAACTGCCTGTATGCCGATACCATCGTCTTAATTTGATGCGAGAACTTACAGGGAGCCAGTGACGGTCGCGAAGAGGGGGGTTACATGGAGAACTTCGGTAGGTGAACACGAGGGCGCGGCTGATGCACTGCAAAGGTTTAATCACTGAGGCATGAAGTCAGCCAGGAGTTGAGTTGCAGTAGTCGAGGTCGGGAGATGACAGCTAATTGACTAGAAGCTGAGCTGCTTTCCTTGTGAGAAGGGCCGTATTTCTGCGGGATGTTGTAAAGTGCAATAATGTGTGAGGATTTTAGGATCGGGCTACCGCAGTGATATTTGCGGTGCAGGCATAACTGATTGTCCAATACCACACGGGTAGTCTCTGGCAGTATGAGAAGAAGATACAGTGATGTTCTCAACGGTGAACCAGTAAGTCATTGTGTGGGCAATCTTTCCCTGGGATTAAGGGAGGAGACATCGGAATTGTGATGTCGAGTTTAAGCCTCAGGTATGGGCATTTGTCCAGGTAATGACGTCCGCCAGACATTTCCGATATGCGGTGTTTGCAATCAGGGCTTTAATCCGATGAGGGGAAAGAGAGGAATAGCTGAGTGTCGTCAGCATAAGCAGTGATAAGATAGCTCTGACGACGCAAGCTTACAGCCAGCCAGAGATCTGGTATAAAAGAGAGAACACGAAAGATGTCCCAGACAGTACAGAGCCTTGGGAGGACCCCAGTGTTCAAGGCGATCGCAGGGCTCTCTCGACAAAGGAGCCATTCCATGTCACCTTGATAGGTGCGGTTCATCGCAGGTAGATGTTGTATAACACAGCAAAACCAGAAAGAGCAGATTCAGCGATGCCAAGTTTAGCAAGAGTGGCACAGGAGCATCTGGTGGTTCTCACCATGTCAAATCGCTGCGCGGAAGGATCGAGGGAGAATGAGAACGTGCAGAGACGGACGGGAGAGTCTCTGCAGCAGCACGGTAGGAGACTCAGTCACCGCGCGGAAGAGTCGTGTTCTCAGTAGAGTGTGTCTTCTGGAGACGCCTGCACTGAGTGTGAAATGAGGTCAAGCAGAGAGATAGGAGGACAGTTGGTTAGCAATGGCACGTTCAGTGTTTAGAGAGGAAGGCAAAGAATGAGGATACCGGTGTCTGTGTAGTTCTGGAGAGCCTGTCGGTCGTATTAAGAGTGGTCTCTGTAGTAGAGGCTTTATTCTAGCAGTCTTGAAGGATGCTGGAACAATGACTGAAGTGAGGGAGGAGTTGATAAGTGAGGTGAGAAATGGCAGGATGTCGCTTGAGACATCCTGGAGGAGAGAGGATGGGATAGCATCAAGGGGGAGGGGTGGCATGGTTAGATGTTATTATTCCGTTGACTTGTCAGAGGTGAGCGGGCTAAATTGGGTAAAGACGGAGGAGGAGGGGATTGGTGGAGGGAGGATGGGGGCAGGGATGAAAGAGGAGCTGATGTCCTTCACTTTCTGGGTAGGTAAGTGGTAACTCACCATAGTCTGCAGTGAGGCAGGGAAGGAGAGGTGGGGGTGAGGAGGAGGAGTGAAGGAGAAGGGGTTAGTGTTAAGTCGAAGGTGGTGAAAAAAGTTGGTTAGTTCAGGTGTGAGTGGCAACTTCTCTGCAGGATGTTGAAGTCACCGAGGATAACGAGTGGTGTGCCATCCTCAGGAAAGCAGCTGAGGAGGCGTCCATCTCATCATAGAAAGTCACAGAGGGGATCCTTGGCGGACGGTAGATCACCACAATGGGGAGCTTGATAGGAATGGTGACAGTGACAGCGTGGAGTTCAAACGCAGATTCCCCTAGTGTTCTAGCGGAAGGACCTGGTAGGACCACATGGGCGAGACGAGGAGTCCGGTCCCTCCTCCTCGCCTGGATGGTCTAGGGGTGTGCGAGAATGAGTAGACGGTGGAGAGGGCAGCAGGAGTAGCAGAGTTCTCTGGAGTGATCCAAGTCTAATTCATCTTTGCTCATGACATATCAGATCTTAAGATGGACTTTGTGGAAGACCAGGGCCATGAGTACACGCAGAACTGCAGAGAGTTTGCACTCACACTCCATCTCCATGGTCCAAAGGCATACACATATCTCAGAGAGACTCAACATTTTGTAGACATGGGTGATGGAAACAATGAGACTGATGTTGCTTCGGAGGCTCTTGTGTTCATGATGGTTGGCCTACAAGGACATTAGAAGGCTCCCATTGCATAATTCCTGACCACGTCGCTCTCTCCAGAACCACAGGGGGTCCTTCTCAGTCAGGCTTTGGAGGAGCTGCATGCACGGGGCATTCGGGTGGTATATCTAACAATGGTTGGGCATGCCTCCAATGTCAGCATGTGCAACCAACTTGGGTGTGATCCAGAGGTTGCGCTAGACTTTTTCGTTGTCTGTCATTTTGACTGACAGGGTCATAAAAATCCCGTCATAATCTATTTTTACCGGTCACTTTAATTTTTTAAATGATAATAATGACATATTCAATTGCATTTTAATTCATTTTTAATGAATATTCAGTCCAAACAAGCTGAACAAATAATCCACACCGTGGATACGTACATCAAGCAGAAGAATATGTAACTTTTTCTCCGCAGTAACAAAAAACATCTGACTGTGTGGCCGCAGTAGCTCCATATGAACAATAACTAGTGAAATATGAACAGTTCACCTGTGGCCTAAACGCACAGTCTCACACCTTCCTCCTGGTCAGCATGGACTTGTAATCGCGTGCCTGCTTGCGCGTAATCAAATCTCTCAAGTGGGACTGCTGCAGAGGCTATTGTCATGAGGTTTTGACTTTTTCCTCAGACAGACGACTTCTCATGGCTGTTTTGATGTTGTTCTGGAGACTGAATCCGCGCTCTGCTGCCACACTGGAAACTGGAATTACAAGCGCCACTTCAGCCAAAGTTTTGAAATCAGGGAACATTTCTCCAAGTGAAGTGATCAGAAGTCGGCAAGACTCTGAACGAGGGCTTTCCTGATCCTGCTGCAAGCACACGCTTCAGCGGTAGGAAATCCCGCAGCATGCGCTTCTTCTGCACCAGTGGATCAGCTGCACCGGCCTGTGACCCGTAGTGGTCACAGACGCGCTCCAAAGCCTCCTGTCCATAGCTCTTTAACGCTGTCCATAGCTCCTGTTTCAATCTGACGCGTGTCAAGCACCACCCGCGATTAGCGAGATGCATTGAGTACGGTGTCCAGGTCAGAAATGATGCTCAGATGCTCCGATGGGAATCTTTTTTTGATTGATTTGGTCACCTCCGCAACGTACTCTGTGCATAAAGATGAAAATGTCTGCGTGTCTACATGTGTCAGTGTGACGCCACAGAACCTGCCGTCTTGTGAGGCCTCGTTGAATTTTTTCTCCGCCTCGCCTGGCCCATTCATCAAGTCTTCCAGACTGGCCAGAGTCATGCTCACGATAGATGAGATGGACGAGATATTGACGTCTTCTTTTTGGAAGATGAGGTTCATGCGGTTCACCACGGCCAAAACGTCACTAAGCAAGTGAGTCCAAGCAGTGAAGTTGTACGTTGAAGCCGCTTTCTGATGCCCTTAGCTACCGGGCAGTTTTTCGCATCTTCCTCCTCCCTCAACTCCGACACCACAGCAGCCCAGTTGGCACGTATGCCCTTGACTGCGCTCTCCAGCGACAGCCAGCGTGTAGTCGATGGTTGTTTTAGGCTCAGCACGTCGTGTTCCCCCATTTCTTTTTGAAGTTGATTTAGTTTGTATGTTCGTATGGGGGAATTCTTGTAGTATGTGTATATGTTATTAAGAGTGGTGACATATGCACTGACTTGATGCACAGTCGTGGAGGCATCACGCGCAGCAAGCGCTGTCCTGTTCGCACCACAGTGAATTTTTACGAGGAAGGGACAGTCATTCTAGCGCAACTGCTGTGCAACTCCGGCCTTTCAACCCACCATCACATTGGGTCCGTCACTTTCGAGTCCAACAACCCGAGCCATAGCGACCCCATGGCCCGACAGCACATCTTTTATTTTTGCTGTGATGCATTCAGCAGTGCCAGAGGGTATTGCATAATTGCTGATAAACGCAGTTTCAGGCTCCCCTTTCTGTTGAAGTGTCAGGTATGTGATTAGCATTTTCTCCACCGTGATATTAGTGGTTTCATCTACTATTATTCCAACATATCTGCTGTTAGCGATGCGGTCATCAATATCACTGGTTATGGTGTCCGCTAAGGTCTCCTCCATCTGACTGTCTGATGGTGGGCGTATATGTGTGCACTGTTAAGGTTTGGACAGCCGGCATACTGTAATAGATTTATCAGGTCAGGATACAAGTGGCTCGGGGTGTTTGTTTTAGCCATATGTAGCACAACCTTAAGTTGTGTGTTTAAGGCCTCGTTGCAGGCAACCTGTGATTTCTCCACATGATTAATCATGGCCACACTTTGGTTGAGCACCCTTGAAGCCTCAAGGTAGCTGTGGCTACTTTTGTGGTCAGTTAATGCTGATATCTGCATGTTCGTGCATCCTCGGACAAATCTGTTGCTTATATTTGCTTTTTTGCATATGTCGCAGAACATTTTTCCATCCTCCCTCCTCCCGCCAGTAGAACTCCTGCTCCCACTGAACTCTACTCCCGTCTAACCTCCTTGCTGCCGCTTCCTCGCTCCGCCGAGGCCAAGGGCTGAGTTTGTGCTTCATCCTCATCTGCATGATCTACACCTCTTTTTTCACCTCTTTTGTCAACATCAATATTGGGCTTTTTAAAGAAACTACTGACTCTCAACTGCTGTGACATTTTTCTTCTTCTCTTCTTTGCTACTTTTCTTCTTCTACAAGAGCCAAATACTGTAATATGCTCTTCGTTACCAAGTGGTCAGGGGTGTGAATTGCAATCTGTCAAAATGACGGATGGCCTTCGGATTTTTCCGTCACCGTTTTAAAAAAACGGTCAATGACGGAAAATATGCGGTTAACGCGACCCCTGGTGTGAGCTGAAGAGGGACCCACGAGAGCCGCTTCATACCAGTTTCCCACATCCGGTGACTGGCGAGAAAGTATTTGTAATGATGGATGCTTGCCACATGCTCAAGTTGGCACGTAATATGTTGCAGGTAAATGATGATCGTTGTAGACCTTTTTGTGCAATTTATGCCTCTGCTGCTAAAAGTTATCTAAATATTGTGTTCTGTCCATTTGCACATTTATGGCTGGACGTGATGATCATCATTTTGCTGTACTTGAGCAGTGGCTGATTCTTACTCTGCAGGCATACAGTCCAATTGCGACGACCACCGGACCGATCCATTGGAGGTACATCAATCGTCTCCATGATCTGCAAAAAGAGGATGGACTGCATGCTGCCAATAAAATTACAGACAAGCATGTCTACTTTGAGAACCACAAGATGAGGGTGACCCTGGCTGCACAGACACTGAGTCGCTCCGTGTCAGTGGCTCTCCGCACAATGAGGGATCTTTGCTACTCTCAGTTCAAGGACTGTGAGGCAACGGCAGAATTCATTGAGGTAATACAATTAGTGATTTAAAGAACCCAGTACCTGTTTCTTCTTTTTAAACTAGTGCATGCCCGTCCATCCATCGAAGTGGTAAAGCTCTGAAATTTGCTGTAGTACAAAGCAGACTTATGGAAAGAAGGAAGTCAAGCAAATACTAATACTTGCATTTTTACTTGCATGTTGAGCATACAGTTTAGAAATATGTACCTGATACCTTATGATTTACATGCCGCTATGTCTTTATAGATTATTGACAGGCTGTTTGATACAATGAATGGACGCAATCCTCGTGCCAAAGGATACAAAGCTCCCATTGGTACTTTTAATTAGACGGAGAGGAAAGCATTTTTCTCAAAAGCTAGGGAGTACTTGCTCACTTTGGTGACAAAAGATGGAACCCCCCTTCACCGGTCTAAGAGGTCAATTCAAATAGTGTTTGTTAAGTTCATGACATGAGTTATCCGATACTCCTATTTCCTTATGCATCACGTTCCTAAGATGCTCAGTTGTTCCCTTATGCATCGCGTTCCTAAGATGCTCCGTTGTTCCCTTATGCATCGTGTTCCTAAGATGCTCCGTGGTTCTGTCATGCACCATGTTCCTAAGATGCTCCTTTGTTCTGTTATGCATCGTGTTCCTAAGATGCTCCTAACTTTTTTGTTTCTGTTGGAATTATCTTGTACATGGAATTAACTTGTACATACATCTCCTACGTGTTTCTAAATGGTATGTATTACACAACACAAGTACAGTGTAATACATGTAAGTGTCAAAATGGTAGGTTTTGGTAGGTATTTTAGTATTGTGCATGTGTTACATTTTTGCATGTGTTCCATTGTTTCAAGTTATTGTTCCATTGTCTACAAGAATGGGTTATTACACATTACCGATGGAAAATTCAATTACTGCTTTGAATGAACAAAATCACATGGTGCTTTGTTGGGGTGTCTTGTTTCGCCATGATCAGAGTAATACAACTTTTCTTTTGCAGGTACTTGTCGGTCATCGGATTTGTCATCAATATCGACACGTTGATGCTGATGATTCCTGAACTGCTCCAGGTTCAGCGGTATGTGCTCACCTACAGGTTCAAGAGTGTCAGGTAGGGTTAATGTTTTAATAATAAACAATAGATTCTTAAAATATAACTAATGAATATCTTGGTTATGTCTATGTGAATAATGTATGTATTGTGTGCCTGTTTTCCATACAAGGCGGATGTAATAATAATCCCACGGCATGCCGGTTCCAGGCCATCTTCCGTCGTCTGATGGTTCGGTGTGGTGTCTCACCTAGTTAGACAGGCAATGTGGCAGCCCAAGAAGTGGGAGAACTTGCACAATTGGTGGCTGACTAAATACTTTTTTGCCCCACTGTATAAAAACCATATAATACACGATGTACAATACTTTTGGGAGATATATATGCTGTGAAACTATTATGTTAAAATGGCTCCTCCATTTTTCACTGTTCTAATGTGATTTTGCGCTACTTTTACTTAACAGTGGAAAAATCTGGGATGAGACATGGGAGCTGACCTGCCAGTTCCCATCCTAAGATGCCGGCCAGACTGTTTTTTCATTTATTATTATTGATTTTTGTCTAAAATAAAGGAAAGTATGCCTATATTTCTGTTTATGTCTTTCCATTACCCTTGTGGATTAAAGATGAATTAATTATTGCCAAAAATGATAATTTTTGTTTTTACTTGTTGTTTAGAAACATCATGCAACAGTTTTGTATTTTATAAAAAAGATTGTAGAAGAAAATATGGGAACAAACATAAATAATGCATAATTATATTTGAAATTTAGTTCAATTGAACATCACAAATAC
Source organism: Melanogrammus aeglefinus (assembly GCA_900291075.1). Lineage (NCBI taxonomy): Eukaryota > Metazoa > Chordata > Actinopteri > Gadiformes > Gadidae > Melanogrammus > Melanogrammus aeglefinus. Next base: position 150,345 of record OLKM01000501.1, on the reverse strand, counting down.
ATTATTATTTAAGTGGATTACATTAATGAACTGATATATTTCACCCAAATCATCTAGGCCTATATACAATATAATGTAGCCTATGTTACTTAGACATTTGATTTAGTAAAGATACATTTTCATAAACTTAATTACAACCTGCTTGGTGGACGAACTTCAAGCCTCCCTTCTAATTTCTATGCTTCCTAACAATTTCAAAGGAACGATTGTAATGGGCATTGCATTTTTAAATATATTGATGTATTCCCATGATTGGAAGTTTGCAGTATTAAACTTATGGAGTGTCTTGCCAACCCTCCCGATTTTCCCGGGAGACTCCCGATATTCACTATCCTCTCCCGTTTTCCTCCCGCGGTAAAAAATCTCCCGCAATTCTCCTGATTTCTGACAAGATTTCATGTCTCCCTGTTTCTCCCCACTTTCGTTATCATCACAACAACCTGTTGTTCGGAAAAGGATATTGGTTGAGTGAGCCCGCTGTTACCATGGAGACGTTTGCCACCGCTCCGCGGTAACAGCGGGCTCGACCAATCAGAGACGTCTCTCTGACACTACTCGTAGTACTCCTGGTATTATTTCTTGTGTTATTCTACCCGCACTCGTGAATAAACCTCAGTATTAGTAGTAGTATAAGTATAAACCGAGTATTTAAAGTATAGTATAGTAGTATAAACCGAGTATTTAAAGTATAGTATAGTAGTATAAACCGAGTATTTAAAGTATAGTATAGTAGTATAAACCGAGTATTTAAAGTATAGTATAGTAGTATAAACCGAGTATTTAAAGTATAGTATAGTAGTATAAACCGAGTATTTAAAGTATAGTATAGTAGTATAAACCGAGTATTTAAAAAGACAACAAAGAACGAAGACGAGAAAATGATAAACCGAGTATTTAAAGTATAGTATAGTAGTATAAACCGAGTATTTAAAAAGACAACAAAGAACGAAGACGAGAAAATGGAGCCGAAAAGAAAAAAATACATTTGTAAATTCAATGAAGAATGGAAATCTGAGTTTGGTTTTCTCACTACAAGTTTTAAAGGTACTGGCCATGCCCTTTGTAAAGTTTGCCGGGTAGATTTTTCCGTGGAGCACGGCGGTCGGACAGATATAAAGCACCATGCCAATACAGACAAACACAAGAAGGCAGTAGCTGCTTCACAGTCTCAGCCAAGCATCGTTGGTTTGCTGGGGAAAGGGAGACCAGATGCAGTCATTTATGCCGAAACCAAAATGGCAATGTTGGTGGCAAAGAATAATATTCCTCTGAGCTTTACTGACGAAATAAATAAGTCAGTAAGGGACATGTTTCCTGACTCGGATGTGGCAAAGAAGTATGCCTGTGGGAGGACCAAAGCCACACAGATAGTGAAAGGTAAGCCATTAACATACCCTTAGAAACATATAAACATTTATTTTTTCGTAATGAAAATGATAAAAACAATTCATGTAAGGATAATGTTCCAAGCTTTCTATTTACTATGCGTACATGGGATAGGCTAATTTCACAGCCCATTTGCAGTGATGGTAAGAGTTTGAAAAACTGTATTTTTACTTAACAGGTGCCATTGCCCCAGAACTAGACAATGAAGTCTCACGTCTGTGCCAAAACCCCTTTGGTCTACTGTGTGATGAGGGCACAACCAGGAGCGCTGAGAAGGAATTTGTTATGTTGGCCAGAGTTTTTGACGAACAGACTGGAGAGGTAGTTACTAGGTTCCTGCACATGCCAGTGTGTAATATAGGCACTGCAGAGAACCGGTTCAGGTCCCTGGAAACAGTGCTAAGGTAAATAAATAAAAAATCCCTACTGTCCATATAAATGACAATACTCTTTAAAGGTTGACCACTGACTTGTAAGTTTGTGTTTTGATTTTTAGCGAGAGAAACATTGAATGGCAAAAAGTGGTGGCTTTCAATAGTGACAACGCCAGTGTCATGAAGGGGAGGCACAACTCTGTGGCCAGCAGGATTAAGGCAGTTCAACCAGGCCTTATCCTGTTCAGAACGTAGCGGCCACATACCAGGTGAAAGAAATGCAACAGCACTTTCCTCACAGCGACGAGTTCCAGCACATTTATGTGGACTGTAGGGGGCGTGCGCCACTCGCCTCCTACCGAGTGAGAGAGGCACGTTCCTCTCCAACCCATCAACGAGGCGTCCGTGAAGACCACAACGTCACTCTGCCCAGGGGAACACCCCTGAGAAGGGGGGTTCCCCAATATTCCAGGTCTGGTGACACCGAATGGGGTAGGAGGAGCACCCTGAGCTTATGTCGCACAGGGTCCAACCGTTGGCGAGCAAACCACCACTGGAATCTGCGCATAAAGAGCAGATCCACGGGAAGCATGGGATGGGCGGCTGCCATCAGCCCTAACAGGCGCATGGTGGACAGGGCGGTCACGTTTCTAAGAACGCGAAAGAGGGAGAGTGCCAACAGGATGGCGTCTCGCCGAGGAGGTGAGAGCATCACTGTCATGGCGGCTGAGTCCAGGCAAAGCCCCAAGTAGACTATCTGCCGGCCGGGGAGCGGGAAGCTCTTCTCCCAGTTGATGGCAAAACCCAGGAAAAGAGAGATGGTTTATCCCCGTCATGGTGTCCCTTCTCGCAGCTTCCTCTGAGTCGCTCAGAATAAGTAGGTCGTCGAGGTAAAAGAGAACCCTCTTTTCCTGACGCCTGAGCGGTCCCAACGCCGTCTCCACACACTTCGAAAAGGTGCGCGGGGCCAGGGAGTAGCCGAATGGCAGGCACTGGTACTCGTACGCCACCCCAATAAAGGCAAAACAGAGAAACTTCCTGTGCGCCTGCCGAACAGGGACGTGGAAGTAAGCATCCTTGAGATACAGGGATGTGAACCAGTCGCCCTCTCTCACACATCGGAGCAGCGCTCTGATAGTGAGCATTCTCAATTTCCTCACGGCAACGAATCTGTTGAACACGCGAAGATCAAGAATACTTTCTTCTCCCCTGACGTCTTGGAAACCAGGAAGTAGTGGGAGTAAAACCCTAGGTGTAACTCGTGGGGTGGGGGGGACAACGACAGTGATGGCCCCCATCTTCAAGAGACGGGCCACCTCTGCTGCCAGAGCCGTGCTTGCCGCTGGGTCCTGTAACCTGGTCTCCACCAACCCCATAAAGGGTGGGGGACGGTGCTTGAACTAAATGGGATGACCCCATCTCAACGTGTTGTGCAACCACGATGATAGAACGCACCGCTCTAGCCAACACGCATAGCGGTCGGAGAGAGGGTGAGCTGACAGCTGAGGAACGCTGTCCAGGAATAACCCGTATTCCTCGGCCCCTATCGTCTCCACACATGTAGTGTGTGGACCAAGGGGGGCATCCCATGAAAGGGAGGCGGCTCAGCGAGCGTGGTAGACGTTACGGAGCTAGTCGCTATACAAACAGCGAGCTGTCTAGACGCCGTGCTCGTGTCTGCTGAACAGGCAACGGGCTGCTTAGCCGTAGCACTTGTGACCGCGCGTTGTCCGCAGACCCGTCTTCTCACCTTCCACAGACTGTAGAAGGGAGGTAGAGGGGATAATGTGGGAAACTAGGAAACTAGTACAAGCGTCCGTATCCACGGGCTCGTGTAATGAGTCTCCAGTCCGCCCACAAAGCTCAAAGGGACGCTGCTTCTTAGAAGCAGGTGAACCAGAGGTTATATAGACACACCGTCCGGCCGTTACCCTACAGCCACCGGGCTGAGGGGTGGGAAGAGGCAGCCTAGAGGAATATTGCTCTTTAGAGAGTATGTACTGCCGTTAGGTCGAACGTCGCCGCGCTCGTGTCTGCTGAACAGGCAACGAGCCGTTTAGCCGTAACACTCGTGACAGCGCGTTGTCCGCAGACCCATCTTCTCACCTTCCAGACTGTAGAAGGGAGGTAGAGGGGATAATGTGGGAAACAAGGAGACTAGTACAAGCGTCCGTATCCACGGGCTCGTGTAATGAGTCTCCAGTCCGCCCACGAAGCTCAAAGGGACGCCGCTTCTTAGAAGCAGGTGAACCAGAGGTTATGTATGCTTGGGCCTGAGCAAGCCCCCAGGAACAGAGCATACTTCCGCAATCCACGGGTCGCTCGGTGCTGCCCCCAGCGGTACAGGTCGGCGGTACGTCGCTCGGTGCTGCCCCCAGCGGTACAGGTTGACAGTGCAGTTGAACACATTGTTAATATTCACTTCAATGACCAGAATAGCATCCTTAATCGAAAAGAGTTAATTCAATATATTCAATTTAGCAATGTATTTTACACAATGAATGCATTTCACATTCAAATGATAACGAATCAATTTCCACCAGTAGGCTACTTTTTTTTGATCAAGCATGTCAAACAATGTCATTTCAGTGTCATTTCGAGTCCAAACCATTATATAATAATTGAAATGGAATGAAACCTCCACTTCATTATAAAAGCCAATAGCTATAAAAGTTTCCCAAATACCAATCTTAAACGTAAAACAAACAGTTTTACATATTATTCATAGCATATCAAATAAAAAATGCCCTTCTGCTGATTGTTGTGTATTTATCAGGTTTATGGAGATCAAACACACAGACCAGTGTCTTTTCTTGAATGTTAATTCCTACATAATATTACATTACATTTTTTCCTTTAAGGTGGTGTTTACATCTTAGCTTTCTAATGAAGAAATCTCACACAAGGGGACAGGGTTGAGTATCTGTCATTTAATTCAACATAACATTTTACAACCAGGGAGTGGAATCAGTACATTTTCCCCAGCTACACGCTACACCTTGGTCAGGTGGTCTCTCATTGTGCTTGTTTGTACTTCGTAGCCAGAGGTGCATCACGTCGGGGAAGAGGGACTCTTCACACATTCTTACGAAGGTGGCAGACCAACAAAGATAATTTATAAAGTTCAGTTCAAGTAAGTCGTAGTCCCATTTTTTTTTCTTAATAAAATAATGCTTAGAGCTGAAATCTTTTATGTAAGTATTATTGTCAGTTTTTCCTCTCATTTTTCATTCATTATTAATAATATTTTCAATGCCAGCAGCACACATGGAAAAGTTTATCTGAGCAACCATCGAAAAGATCAACAAGTTAAAAGCCAAGCAACACCATGAGGCCGGATATACTCTTGTTTAATTATACAATACACAGAAAATAGTAAAGACTCAATAAATTATTAGAAGACGTGTCATATATATATATATATGTACGTCATAATCTCTGCATGACAGGTGAAAGTGTAAAAACGAAAATCTCAACGGTGGCCTCTTCCAGCTTTCCAATGGCATCCTGGTTCCCTAGGTAACCCAATAAGGGCTAGGGTCTCCATGCCAGTAAGATGGTGCTGCCATGAAGAGGACACCATACACCAATTAGACGACCAGGAGAACCACTTGTCTCCCACACGTTCTTCTTCACTGTCCTCAGGTGGGAGGTGGAGGCGAGAGCAGAAGCAGGTTGGTCCTCCGTTTGAAATTTCTGGCCTCTCCTCAACTTTTGTGTTCATTCCATCTGACACCTCCCCTCGTCTGACTCCTCCCCCCGTCTGACACCTCCCCCCGTCTGACACCTCCCCCCGGCTGACTCCTCCTCCCCCCGTCTGACACCTCCTCCCCCCGTCTGACACCTTCCCCCGGGCTTGACTCCTCCTCCCCCCGGCTGACTCCTCCTCCCCCCGTCTGACTCCTCCTCCTCGTCTGACTCCTCCCCCCAGCTGACTCCCCCTTCCCCCGTCTGACTCCTCCTCCCCCCCGTCTGCTGACTCCTCCTCCCCCCGTCTGACTCCTTCTCCCCCCGGCTGACTCCTCCTCCCCCCGTCTGACTCCTCCTCCTCGGCTGACTCCTCCTCCCCCCGTCTGACTCCTCCTCCCCCCTGTCTGACTCCTCCTCCCCCCGTCTGACTCCTCCTCCCCCCGGCTGACTCCTCCTGCCCCTGTCTGACTCCTCCTCCCCCCGGCTGACTCCTCCTCCCCCCGTCTGACTCCTCCTCTCCCCGGCTGACTCCTCCTCCCCCCGGCTGACTCCTCCTCCTCGTCTGACTCTTCCCCCCAGCTGACTCCTCCTCCCCCCGCTGACCCTCCTCCCCCGGCTGACTCCTCCTCCTCGTCTGACTCCTCCTCCCCCCGTCTGACTCCTCCTCCCCCGTCTTACTCCGCCTCCCCCCGTCTGACTCCTCCTCCCCCCCTAAAGACCTCCTCCTGACTCCTCCCTCCTGGTCCACCTAGAAGTCCATGGACATCGTACGCTGCTGGTCCACCACATTGGTGCTGTTGCGGGTGCTGTTGCCACGGAGACTGAGGGTCCCACAGCCCCCTCCCATGCCCCCACCCATACCCCCACCCATACCCCTCCCAGGCCCCCCAGCCATACCCCCACCCATACCCCCAGCCATACCCCCACCCATACCCCCACCCATACCCCCTCCCAGGCCCCCAGCCATACCCCCACCCATACCCCCTCCCATTACCCCCTCCCATACCCCCACCCATACCCCCACCCATACCCCCGACCATGTTGCTTGCGCTGGCCATACTCACTCCTCCCGCCAGGCCGACCCCTCCCCCGATGCCCCCCCCTCCGGCGCCCCCCCTCCCCCCCCTCCTCGTACGTAGATCTCACAGGGGATCTCCTCCAGGACGCGGTCCTCCGCCTGTTGGTCACACCCGTGAGTCTGGGGGTGCTGCTTGTAGCCGTAGCAACCCTTCTTGTAGCTGGAGGTGGAGTTAAAGGTCTTCATGGGTGGAGGCTTGGAGAAGTCGTTGTGGTACGATAGCTCCATGGAGCTCAGGGTGGTGCGGCTGTGCTTCATGCTGCCGCTGCTGCTGCCTCCACCAGCCCCACCAGCCCCGCCAGCACCACCTCCAGCTCCACCACCACCACCACCTCCACCTCCACCTCCGGCTCCACCTCCACCTCCGCCTCCACAGCTGCCCCCTGTAACCACCGAGGCCTGCGAGCCGCAGTGGTGCTCGTGGACGCAGCGCGACAGCGTGGACGAGCGCCGCAGCTTCTGGAAGCTGTCGAGCTCCTCAGAGAGGTCCGCCAGGTCGGAGGACACCTCCTTGTCCCGCAGGGAGAAGAGCTCGTAGTGGGGCGGGTCGAACACCTCCTGGAAGCCTGCCTTGTTGAAGACGCCAGGCCGCCGCGCCACCACCTGGGAACAACAACAACAGCAACAACAGCAGATGATTGGCTGCTGAAGGAGGAGCAGACAGACAGCCCGGCACACCACCTGAGAACAACAATAACAACAACAACATCAACAACAACAACAACTGATGATTGGCTGCTGAAGGAGGAGCAGACAGACGGCCCGGATCATAAGGGGGCGTCTATTCGCACCTATCAAGTGACATGGAATGGCTCCTTGTCCAAACCTGGCACGCTTGAAACTGGGGTCCCCCAAGGCTCTGTACTGGGGCCCCTTCTGTTCTCTGGGCTCTGTAATTGCGTCACATGGCTTTTCTTATCACTGCTATGCTGACGACACTCAGCTATTCCTCTCTTTCCCCTCATCGGATAAAGCCCTGATTGCAACACGCATATCGGAATGTCTGGCGGACGTCAGCACCTGGACAACTGCCCATCACCTGAGGCTTAACCTTAACAAAACCGAGCTCCTCCTAATCCCAGGGAAAGATTGCCCACACATGGACTTACTGGTCACCGTTGAGAACATCACTGTATCTCCTTCTCCAACTGCCAGAAACCTCGGTGTGGTATTGTACAATCAGTTATGCTGCACTGCAAACATCCTGCAGATTTGCACTTTACAACATCCGCAGAATCCGGCCCTTCCTCACAAGGAAAGCAACTCAGCTTCTAGTCCAATCACTGGTCATCTCCTGCCTCAACTACTGCAACTCACTCCTGGCTGGACTTCCTGCCTCTGCGATTAAACCTTTGCAGCGCATCCAGAATGCGGCGGCAGCGCGCCTCGTGCTCCAACCTACCGAAGTTCTCCCATGTGACCCCCTCTTCCGGGACCTCCACTGGCTCCCTGTAGTAGCTTGCATCAAATTTAAGACGATGGTACTGGCATACAAGGCAGTCGATGGAACTGCCCCTGCCTACCTCCAAGCATTGCTAAAGCCACACACCCCAGCTCGATCCCTCCGCTCAACTACCTCAGCTGGACGTCTGGTACCGCCATCGCTAAGAGCTAGCAAAGGTCGTTCAGCAAAGTCACAACTTTTCTCGGTTTTGGGACCTCAGTGGTGGAACGAGCTCCCTGCCGTTCTCAGGACCGCAGAGTCGCTCACTATCTTCCGAAAAAGACTCAAGACTCACCTGTTCAGAGTCCACCTCGACTCTGCACAGCCCCCCTCCCCCCACTGGCCTCCATTGTACACTATTGTATTGTGTTGTATTGTATTATAGTACTTACCTGTGTAGCAACTGCAGTAGCTGCTATCATTGCTGTAATACGGGGAATTGGTTAGCCTAGTGATTGTTGTACTTGCACTTGGTTCTATGAACATCCTTACTGTACCGATGGCGATATATTGTTGCATTTCTTATGACAAATGTACTTATTGTAAGTCGCTTTGGATAAAAGCGTCTGCTAAATGCCCTAAATGTAAAAATGGAAAATGTTGTTTGACCGGTTGCCATGGTTATCTCCATGTGGTTCATTTGCAGTTGCAGTATTAATTAGCGATGTTGTCAGCTTACTGTTACATTAAACTGTAATCAGAAAACGCGGTTATATGCTATAGAACCCATAGTATCTGTGGTATAAAGGCTGGGAAGAATTTCAAATTCTAAATATGTACACTTTACGTTGAAAGTATAGACCGTCGCGATTTCCATTGAAACGAATGGCGCAGTGATTCTTCAAAACGAGAGCTGGTAAATTGTGAAAAATGAATTAAACTGTAATCAGACAACGCGGTTATATGCTATAGACCCTAGAGTATCTGTGGTATAAAGGCTGAGACAAATTTCGAATTATAAATATGTACAATCCATAACGTTAGCTCTCTGGCTCATAGCTCAGCGGACTAGAATACCTCCCGTTGCTAAGTCGTAGATAAGGTCCTTCCCATTTATGTCAAAAAAATTATATTTGGATTGTAAAACGCATGAAAATATGAATGAATGATCTTAATTTCTTTTCTTTGGCAAGTGATCATGGTATAAGCGGGATAATGCCTTTCGAGGTGTCAAAAACATGTTTGATCAATCGTAATTAAAGGGGCTACTTTTTGAGGGAGAGGAATTCAAACAGAGAATAGATTTAATAAGCATGCAATACGAATAAGAAAAAGCATAATTATTGAAGTATTCGAAATGTTTTATTATGTTGGCAAGCAAGAAGTAGAATAAATGGGATAATCAGTCTTATTAAAACGGTTTGTGCAACCAACCACACAACAAGACATGATTGCGGCTCTTGTCGCTCTCGTCTCTTTCTGCATATGACATGCGCATAGAGCGCGGAGTGACGTAGACTGATGATCCTTCTATAGAAAGTACACTGGTGTGAATTTGCGCTATGGTATGGATTTTGACGTTACCGTGTGATCAGTAGACAGCCGTGTTTACATGGACACTTTTGATCCGATTAGAAGTGGAAGAACAGCTCAATCTGAATAAAAAATGATCCTATGTACGGCTCAATCGGAACACAATTCTCTGATCGGAATAGAATTCCATGCGGAATAGAAGAGGTGGTGTAGTCCGCTATAATCGACATGTATACACTTATTCTGATTGGTTTGGGGTGGGTGCTTTTTAACTTAGGGAGATGGCATCAGCAGGTGCAGTATTTCACAATTGGTCAGTTGGTACTTTTATGCATACCGAACTTGACCGCTGTCAAGGAAAGTAGATTGTTGCCTGATTCACGTCTTTCTTTTCCACTCCGTAAGTAGTCCGGTAATTTATCAACCCCAGCGTGTCCTGTTTCTAAGTGACGTCATCAACGTCTTTGGCAGACTGATGACACACCGTGTGAAGATATTGTCTCATTTGGCAAGGAGCCTTGTAATAATGTATAGAACGCGCCGGTCATTATCAAAAATAAGCCCCTTCAGGGCGAAGCAAGACACCTCCGCTTCGCATCGTGGGCCAGTTTGCCCTGTCGGGGCTTATTTACCCGATAATGACCGGCGTTCTGTACTACAACATTATCCCTTACATATATCATATAAGTCCACGGTTGAGCGCGAGAGACATACGAACGTAAGCTTACCACTTTTGTAAATGCCATACGCCTATATACAATACATTTGGATTGCATGATAGGAATAGATCTATTCCGATTATAAATCTAATCGGATCAGAAGTGTCCATGTAAACGCGTCTGGTGTTGTGTGTAACGCGTTACTATGCGGTACTTTTTCATGTAAAACCTTTACACTGTAATAACAATATTTAACAAGGTAATTATAGCTTAACTTCAACACTTGGACACAAAAACTCTCTCTCTGGCACTCTCTGTCTATGTCTACTTTGTAAAACATTGATTAAAAACTATGGACCGAACGACCAAGTCCCGTTGGGCCAGCTTGATTAACCCAACTCCTATGGTCTCTCTCTTGAAGGCGTGCTGGTATTAAAAAATATGGTGAAGGTATTCACCATAAGAATTACAACTTAAGAATGACTGTATAAACCCTGGTCTAGGTCACCTTTTTCCTGGGCTGCTTCATCTGGACGAAGATGGAGATGATGAGGAGAACCAGAACCACGCCTGAGGAGACCCCGATGACAGTGCCGTGGGTCCGGGTGATCTGGTGAAACAGCCCCTTGTAGCGCTTTTCTGAGGCGGCCGAGAGAGAGGGGAGAGAGGGGAGAGGAGAGAGAGGAGAGAGGAGAGGGGAGAGGGGGAGGAGGGGAGAGGGGAGAGAGGGGAGAGGGGAGAGGGGAGAGGGGGGGAGAGGGGAGAGAGGTGAGAGAGGAGGTGAGAGAGGGGGAGTAGGGAGAGGGGGGAGAGGGGGAAAGGGGAAGAGGGGAGAGAGGAGAGGGGAGAGGGGGAGTAGGGAGAGGGGGGAGAGGGGGGAGAGGGGGAGGAATATAGGTGAGCAGTTGAACAGAGGTCGGCTAAAGAACCCGAGTTTGGTAATTGTTCGGATGTGAGAACAGAAAAACCCTGATGGGATCCAGCTGCCATTAGCAAAGAGAACCCTTTACCTTTGCAGTGGTTCTCATCCCAGGGGTAGACACAGTTCTGTACTCCATTACACACCAACGAGTTGTTGATGCACATGTTGCTGTGGCAGAAGAACGTGTTTGCTGAGCACGGAGCTGAAGGTGGAAACGATCAAATAAACACATGTTAGAGCCATCGATGGGACCACAGGAGGAAGGTCAAGGTACAGGACCTGATGGGGTGGGGGTACAGGACCTGATGGGGTGGGGGTACAGGACCTGATGGGGTGGGGGTACAGGACCTGATGGGGTGGGGGTACAGGACCTGATGGGGTGGGGGTACAGGACCTGATGGGGTGGGGGTACAGGACCTGATGGGGGTGGGGGTACAGGACCTGATGGGGTGGGGGTACAGGACCTGATGGGGTGGGGGTACAGGACCTGATGGGGTGGGGTACAGGACCTGATGGGGTGGGGGTACAGGACCTGGATGGGGTGGGGGTACAGGACCTGATGGGTGGGGGGTAACAGGACCTGATGGGGTTGGGGGTACAGGACCTGATGGGGTGGGGTACAGGACCTGATGGGGTGGGGGTACAGGACCTTGATGGGGTTGGGGTACAGGACCTGATGGGGTGGGGGTACAGGAACCTGATGGGGTGGGGGTACAGGACCTGATGGGGTGGGGGTACAGGACCTGATGGGGTGGGGTACAGGACCTGATGGGGTGGGGGTACAGGACCTGATGGGGTGGGGGTACAGGACCTGATGGGGTGGGGGTACAGGACCTGATGGGGGTGGGGGTACAGGACCTGATGGGGTGTGGGTACAGGATGACACTGATGGGGTGGGGGTACAGGACCTGATGGGGTGGGGGTACAGGACCTGATGGGGGTGGGGGTACAGGACCTGATGGGGTGGGGGTACAGGACCTGATGGGGTGGGGGTACAGGACCTGATGGGGTGGGGGTGTGATGAGGCTAACACGTTAGACTCCTTGGAGGCTCAGCTTTGCACGTGACTCGTTTGTGTAGATAGCATGACGTTGAGAAGATTGTTTTAAAGCATTGTTGTTAATATGTAGCTTCTCCCGGGAGTACACAGGATACGTAGCAATCACCTAGCCTCCAGCCATATTAAAGGGGGTCCCCGCACACAAACGCCTGATATATAACAATCATACTTGCAATCGATTAATCCTTAGTCGATGGGAGGACGGCTCCTCCCATCGACTCCCATTATAAAATGTAAGGACTTAAAGTTGGATCTTTTAAAAAAAGAAAACTACAAGGAAAGTAGAAGTGCGCCAATATAATATGTAAGGGATAATGTATAGTTCGGAGGTTGTTATGGAGAAATAAACCCCGACAGGTTGGATGGAACCCCGACGCGAAGGCTTTACGAGTGAAATAAATAATAAACAATAGATAATAACCCACAATGATTCAGCAGCGACAAGGATTCGTCGGTAAAGTAAAGTAAAGTAGCGCGGTAAAGAGCGCTGTCCCTAGCAACGGTCTGTTATACATGACGACGGTCCGTTATACAGAAATAACAGACCGCAGAACGCAGCGCTGGACCAATCAGAGAGCAGCATTCAATAGAGCCGTGTAATAAGAACATTTTAAAAGAGGAATGGAGTCTCTCGGTGAAAGACTGTTGGAGGAGTGGGGTTCCAAAGTGTTTCGAGGATAATAAAGAAAGAAAGAATAAAGCCTAAGAAGAACAGCAGGTGAGCGCTGCATGCAGCACTAACCTGATTAAAGTGTTGATTCTGTAAAAAGTTACCAATACCGAAAATTTGTTGCAGAAGATTTGAAGATTAAAGTGTTTAGATTTTTTTAATGTTTGAATCAAAGGGTTAAAAAAAAAAAAAATTGACCAAGTTGCGAAGTCCAAAGTAGTTGACTTGAAGTCGGGAATGGACCCGCGAGTGTATGTATACTGTGGGCACAGATAGACAATCAGGCATAGGGCCCCCAGATGTCTGGCAGCCTCGATACTGTCGATATACTGTTAAAAAAAGAACGGTGACAAGAACGCTCGTTCTGTTGCGCCACACGACGGTCTATGAATACAACGCCAACTAGCGGCATCATAGTTCATTCACACCTCTAGTAGGCTAGCATCAATGATCATATAATGTTACATCGAACCTCGTGGTCAAGATGAGGCTTTGCATTGGGCTGAATCTGTGATTTGAAAAGCATCACAAGTTCCTGCTCTGTATTTCATTATCCAACATTATATTGATGACATTAAAATCAGCCCCTTCATGAATGAACAACCTCGCAAGCACATCAATAAATATAATGTCAAACACAGATTAAACACATATCATGAGGTGTCCAACGATGGTTTGACTTCATATTAGACGACTACCTTTACAAACATTAACGATCATCAGTATTTATTTTACTAGGTCAATTAATATTGCCTCTTGGTAAAACCGCCTCACTGAACATTATTCAAACACGTGATAGAGCGTGGTGGTGGAGAGGAGTGAATAATGTTTAGTCTACAGTGTATAAGTGAATTAAACTGGTTTAAACACGTGATAGAGCGTCGTGGTGGAGAGGAGTGAATAATGAAGATCTCCGATGGTCTGCTATGGTCTGACTTAGTGTTAGTGTGAGTGTAAGTGTTAGTGTGTTAGTGTTAGTGTTAGTGTTAGTGTAAGTGTTAGCGTTAGTGTGAGTGTAAGTGTTAGTGTGTAGGTGTTAGTTTAAGTGTTAGTGTTAGTGTTAGTGTAAGTGTTAGCGTTAGTGTGAGTGTAAGTGTTAGTGTGTTAGTGTTAGTGTGTTACTGTTAGTGTGAGTGTATTGGCGCATTTCCACTAGCACGGCTCGGCTCGGTACGGCTCGGCTCGGCGCGCTATTTGCGTGTTTCCACTAGCACGCAGTACCTGCAACCGGGTACATTTTGGTATCACCGCAGCCCTGGTTCCAAGCCGAGCCGGAAGCGTTACTAAAACGTGACGTCAGCCGACTGCCTTTCCACTGATTGGCCGATGAGTGTCGTCACTGGAAGCGTCATAACCGCGCGACTTTTCAATAGTGTTTTGTCTCGCGGCCCGGAGTCTTCTCTGGCTCTCTTCTCTTGCCTTCTGTGCGACAAAAAGCCACAGGGTGAGCAGCAACACGATCGCCTCCATGCTGTCCTCCTCTGATGTTGTTGTTGTTGTTGTTGTTCTGGTCTTCCGGATTTGTACGTTGCTCGGCACCGTGTAAATGACGTCACAGCGGTTTCGCGCAGCCATGTTATGACGACCCCGCCCACGTCGAGGAGGCACCAGTTGTAATGGAAACACAACCAAACCGAGCCGAGCCGTGCCGAGCCGTATCAAGCCGAGCCGTGCTAGTGTTTTAAAAGGAGGCCACCGACCGACAGAAGGAGGGCAGTCGAGTGGAAGAGAGGACGACGCCGAGGAACCGGCCTCCATGGAGTGAGCCGCGCGGCGGACACCTGGACCATGTATTGAGCGATCCCCTTCTTTGATGTACCGTGTGTGTTTCTGAACTTGTACATTGGACTGCACAGCGGGTGAAATAAACCGCCGTTTGAGGCTTTGGACCCTCTTTTCCTGCCTGGTATTTGCTTTAAGCCTCCTCTACCGTATCGAGTTCCCACAGTTAGTGTGAGTGTGTTAGTGTGTGAGTGTGTGAGTGTTGATTGGGTGGAGAGGTTCTTTATTACTGTGAGGGTCAAGAGGAGGAGCTAATTTATTTGACTGTTTTCAAAACGCGTCTTAATGATGAAACATGATGTAAAACATGTTGTTTTAAACGCCGTACTTGACATCAATTTTAACCAATACACGTTGTCATGTCTTCAATGAGGCGTAGTTTGGACCGCTATGACCTTCCATACGTATGCACACACACAGCCACAAATACACATACACACCCATGCACACACACACACAGTGTTACTAGATTGCAAAGTACCCTCCAGGAGGTTGTATTACCGCCTCCACTTATCCGTCTAATGCACTCAATAGTTAGATAATTAAACACAGCCCGGCCCCATTAACCCATCCCCAGTTCAGCCATGATTAAAGACTATAGATATACTGACACAAAAAGCAGGTAGGTTTTATTTTGGCCTGCAGCCGATCGCTATCTCTTTATCACATCATCACATATGACCAGAAAGGGACCACCAACCCAGTTCAGCACGATGCAGACCTTCTGTTCCAGTGGCGTCTTCACGACACACATCTGTGTTTTACCATCTGTCATAGGACGCATATTCACTAACATGTATGCTGCACACACACGCATGCGCACACAAACATTCACAAGAACACACGCACACTGAGAGCTGACTGAGCTACGATTCATGGAACCAATGAAATGTCACTGAGCCGGTTATATAACAGCATGTTATTACTCTTATGGACTCAACCAATAGATTCTCAGGCTGATGCTTTGCCTACTATATTTACCTTATTTATGCTCTCATGTTATTAAAAAACATAAATACCATAGACCTCTTCTGTTGTATTTGATGGAGGAAATGTTTCTTTGTTAAAATTAAAATCATTACATTTTTTTGGGGGAGGAGCCTGTGGGCCTCAGAGGGGCATGGTGTGTGAGGGGGAGGAGCCTGTGGGCCTCAGAGGGGCGTGGTGTGTGAGGGGGAAGAGCCTGTGGACTCAGAGGGGCGTGGTGTGTGAGGAGGAGGAGTCTGTGGGTCTCAGAGGGGCGTGGTGTGTGAGGGGGAGGAGCCTGTGGGCCTCAGAGGGGCGTGGTGTGTGAGGGGGAGGAGCCTGTGGGCCTCAGAGGGGCGTGGTGTGTGAGGGGGAGGAGCCTGTGGGCCTCAGAGGGGCGTGGTGTGTGAGGGGGAGGAGCCTGTGGGCCTCAGAGGGGCGTGGTGTGTGAGGGGGAGGAGCCTGCGGACTCACGGTCGACGAAGGAGGTGAAGAGCATGCGGAAGCGGCTGAGCCGGCTCTTCTCGTCGGCCCACATGCGGACCACGCCCACGCCGCTGTCCAGCATCACGTCGTTGGCCACCGTGCTGCAGAACTTGGCCTTGAGGTTCTCAATGGCGCTACTGCCGTCGTACACTGCCACAAAGTTCTTCTTGCACTCGTTGGAGTGCTCCATCTGGTACTCCATGAAGCGCAGGTAGATCTGGAACAGAGGAGCTCTCACCTACATATACCAGGTATGTCTACATCAAATATTGATATATCACCTCGTTATATGATATACATGCATAGAGGATGTGATATTACTGGTCTTAAAATACGTTCAGACATGCTTCTCATGGACTGTGACTGCTAATGCGATGCCCTGGAAGTGATGCAAACAGATATGACAAACGTGCTGACACCCAGAGCTAAAGCCATGAACATGTGTGGGCTGAAACCACATATTAAATCGGATTTCTGAAGATCCAAGATCATTTAATTTGATCTTGGATATTTTAACAGTCCGTCACAGGTCTTGACACACCACGGGATGTCCTGAATCGAACATCCTGTTTGTCTCTTTAGTCTCTTCTCCAAGCGGTTTATTTCAGGGCCCCACATGCTACTTCAGATCCAATATGTCCCTCCATTACCAAACTGGACATTCAAAATAAGATCAGGCAAACTTAAATGATTTGGTACTGTATTGAGTGTCTTCAGCTGATCATGTCTCTAATAATCAGATGATGATGATCAACACTAATGGCTTTGCTTATCAGGATGTGCCTGGGGCATGCAGTGATGAGCTGCGACATGGAGGTGATTGGTAATGACCCCCCAGGCAGAGAAAGGTAATTACTAGGATCACACAATCTGCTCAGCGTGGCTCCGGCTCCAGGAGGGCAGCGCTGCTCAAGATGCTGAAGTGACCCTCACCTTCCCCGAGGGGAGATTTAGCTTGCTCTACAAATCTGTCCCTGTTTTTTACTTTAATGGAGGGCATAAGAGGTTAAAACTCAGCGGTCCCGTATGGTATCCAAAGACCAAACAGCATGCCCCCCCCCCCAAGAACCCAATCTGTGACGATCAAAAAGCAGGTGCAATGTAACAATACTGTGGGATGAACCCTGTACGCACTGGTACCAGTCTGGTGTTGTACTGGCCTGTACACACTGGTACCAGTCTGGTGTTGGACTGGCCTGTACGCACTGGTACCAGTCTGGTGTTGTACTGGCCTGTACGCACTGGTACCAGTCTGGTGTTGTACTGGCCTGTACGCACTGGTACCAGTCTGGTGTTGTACTGGCCTGTACGCACTGGTACCAGTCTGGTGTTGTACTGGCCTGTACGCACTGGTACCAGTCTGGTGTTGTACTGGCCTGTACGCACTGGTACCAGTCTGGTGTTGTACTGGCCTGTACGCACTGGTACCAGTCTGGTGTTGTACTGGCCTGTACGCACTGGTACCAGTCTGGTGTTGTACTGGCCTGTACGCACTGGTACCAGTCTGGTGTTGTTACTGGCCTGTACGCACTGGTACCAGTCTGGTGTTGTACTGGCCTGTACGCACTGGTACCAGTCTGGTGTTGTACTGGCCTGTACGCACTGGTACCAGTCTGGTGTTGTACTGGCCTGTACACACTGGTACCAGTCTGGTGTTGTACTGGCCTGTACACACTGGTACCAGTCTGGTGTTGTACTGGCCTGTACACACTGGTACCAGTCTGGTGTTGTACTGGCCTGTACACACTGGTACCAGTCTGGTTTTTCAGTAACATGCGAATGCACCCAGTAAGTCGCTGAAGTCAATTTTACTCATTTGAAATAGCAAAGAAAGTATGAATGTAATACGGATAGCACTATCGATTGGGTATGGGGTCTCGGGCACGGATTAAATTAAAATTAAATGAAATGACCCCCAAGTAGATGGGATGAGATTCTTGTCAGCGGACCACTAAACACTCCTGTGTGAGGGCCGAGAGAGGGGCGAGGGAGGAGCGAGTGAGGGGTGAGAGAGGGTGTGAGGGAGGAGCGAGGGAGGAGCGAGGGAGGAGCGAGTGAGGGGTGAGAGAGGGGCGAGAGAGGGGCTGACCTTGGACTGGGGAGGAGCTCTGATGATCCAAATGCAATCCAGAGCCTCTCCTGGCTTCACCTGGTCCTGCTCCTCCACCTGACTGGACCGAATCACTCCGTCAGAGCCGGCCATCTCAAACTGGCACTCTGTTGGGGGGGGGAGAGGTAAGAGAGAGGGGGAGAGAGAGGGGGGGAAGGAGAGAGGGGGTGAAACAGTTTTGGTTGCACCATTTCATACCATTTACTGCATGTGCTTGTACACGTATGCACCATGTGTATCATCTCCCTCCTTCCCCAGTGAGAGAGAGGGGAGAGAGAGGGGAGAGAGAGGGGAGAGAGAGGGGAGAGAGAGGGGAGAGAGAGAGGGCACTTAGGGCCCTCCAGCAGTCTACCTGGGATGGGGTTCAGAAGGCCCCCCACGTGCAGGTGGAAGTCTGGGTCTGGAACGATAAAATCAGAGATCAGTTTAGAGGTCAGATGAGAGGATCACTATGTCTGGACCCCTAACCCTAACCCCAACCCTCCACCCTAACCCCAACCCCAACCCTCCACCCTAACCCTCCACCCTAACCCCAACCCTAACCCTCCACCCTAACCCTAACCCCAACCCTCCACCCTAACCCTCCACCCTAACCCCAACCCTCCACCCTAACCCTCCACCCTAACCCCAACCCCAACCCTCCACCCTAACCCCAACCCCAACCCTCCACCCTAACCCTCCACCCTAACCCCAACCCTCCAACCCTAACCCCAACCCTCCACCCTAACCCCAACCCTCCACCCTAACCCCAACCCTCCACCCTAACCCCAACCCCTCCACCCTAACCCTAACCCCAACCCTCCACCCTAACCCTCCACCCTAACCCCAACCCTAACCCTCCACCCTAACCCTCCAACCCTAACCCCTCCACCCTAACCCTCCACCCTAACCCTCCACCCTAACCCTCCACCCTAACCCCAACCCTCCACCCTAACCCTCCACCCTAACCCCAACCCTAACCCTCCACCCTAACCCTAACCCCAACCCTCCACCCTAACCCTCCACCCTAACCCCAACCCTCCACCCTAACCCTCCACCCTAACCCCAACCCTCCACCCTAACCCTAACCCTCCACCCTAACCCTCCACCCTAACCCCAACCCTCCACCCTAACCCCAACCCTCCACCCTAACCCTAACCCCAACCCTCCACCCTAACCCCAACCCTCCACCCTAACCCCAACCCTCCACCCTAACCCTAACCCCAACCCTCCACCCTAACCCTCCACCCTAACCCTCCACCCTAACCCCAACCCTCCACCCTAACCCTAACCCTCCACCCTAACCCTAACCCTAACCCTCCACCCTAACCCTCCACCCTAACCCGCTGGTCGCCCTCAGGACCCCGCTCCTCCTCCTACCAGCGATGAAGGTGTACTTGCTCCTGAAGCCCAGCCCCTCCAGCTCCTCGTCGCTGGTGAATTTGATCCACATGAAGCGGCCGGTGGAGGTCACCAGGCCCGGGTTCTTCCCCCCGCAGAACCGGCTGATCAGCGGCGAGAAGCCGAACGGCCCGTCACGGATCTCGATGTGGTCGAAGCGGCACTCGAAGGATGGCTCGATGTAGTAGCTCTTATCGAAGGCCAGTTGCACCCTCTGCCTGGGGAGGGCTGCATCACACATCATCCCTCGTACATCATATAATAACATCAAAATGAAATACATAACGTATATATAATCTGTAGTAGCTCTGGGAGACCAGGGGGTCTCTAAGCCTCCAACTCCATCAGCTTTGTTCCCCCTCTCTGCTCAGACGGCCCCCCTGGAGCAGTGATGGGGGTTCCCTATGAACCCTAACCCCACTGAGCCGCTAGGACACACACACACACACACACACACACACACACACACACACACACACACACACACACACACACACACACACACACACACACACACACACATATACTCTATTACAATCACACACACACACACACACACACACACACACACACACACACACACACACACACACACACACACACACACACACACACACACACACACACACACACACACACACACACAGTGTACCATCACACGCACATTAAATTCATTAAATTCAGTTTTTCATCATATTATTGATGATGTTACGGTTATTATTGATTTAGTTTTTATCATCTTTTTTATTATTGATATTAATGTTTCCATTTTGTACTACACAGAGCTCTGATGACGCTGTGTGCTAGTCTTAACAAATCAGTGTAAACTTTGATCAAGCCTCCAAGACGGTAAAGCTCTCTCGAGGAGGACGCAATGGCGCCCCCCTTCCACAGGGGGGAGCCCTCGAGCCGCGCAGAGCTCTCTCCTCCTGCGTTCTACCGCCTTAGACACACCTCCTCATGGCTCCATCTGCACTTTTAATTCCTCCCCCTCAACGTGCGCCTTGTATCACAAACTGGTCGTGTCTTCGGTAAATGTCACCAGGATCAAAGTATCCTAAGTGAAGCACTTCAACAAACCACCGGTCAGTCTGGAGACTCAGAGAGAGAGATGGAGCGAGGAGGTCAATTATGAAATGCAGCAGATGTTCATCTCCCCTCTGAGGTAGCAGATAGACACCAGATACCCACACTTAGGATCCCAAGCACGGATTATACACTGCACAGTTTAGAGACCACCCACTGTGCCGCCAATATACTGTCTGCTGTCTTTAGTCCCGGGTTCTGGGACCTGAGCCAGGTGGGCTGAACACCTCCTAGGTCCTGTACGTGGTGACTCAGGGAGAGCTTGAGCGCGAGGCTAGTGGTATGTGGGTGTGTGTGTCTGTTCAGCGCGTGTGTTCGACTGTGTGTGCGCGCACCTTCCAGGATGTAGACACACTCCTTGTTGGGGGGGTAGGTGTTGGGGTAGTTGGGCGAGGCGAACACCCCCCCGTTGATGTTGCGGACCCATGGCCCGCAAGCGTTCTGCGCCGGGCTCTGACCCCCGTGGTTCATGGGGTCCTCTGGGGGGCGAGAGGGGGTTGGGTGGGGCATGGTTGATGGGTGGATATTGGGTGGAGGATGTTGGGTGGAGGATTTAGGGTTAGGGTGTAGAAGGATACACAATTCATTTTAGGGAAATAAAAGGTTTGAATAATATAAAAGAGGGCTTCTTCATTAGCATACATTGGCGAACCAATTACTGAAAAACCACTCCATCTTTTCTTAATAGCCTACAATCGTAGAGATGAGGATTTAAAACGAAAGAAAGGGCAGGAAAAGGAAAACCAAACCGGTACCTTTGCTTCTCTGGGCCAAAGCGAAGCTCTCCTCTGCGATGAGGACCAGAATCCACGCTGGAGGACAGAGATCTCCGTTAGTGAGGGGAAGGATTCACAATTCAACTCCATGATCTTGTGACGTCTGCTGACCACACAGCAGCAGTCTGCTTCTACAATAACAGCTCTTCAATGTCAGTCCAGGTCAGCTGACTATAGGCTATAGGTAAGACGGCCGTCACTGGAGCTGTGGCGTCTTGGCAGAGACAGTTTTATATATAGTTGTATTACGTATTTAGATGAGAGGCCTAAGAAGTGGTGTCCTACACGTAATGAGCAGAGACAGAGCCACGGCACCACGATGGCAGGAGGTGAGACATGTTCTGTATTCTATTACAATAACAGCGGAGGCGGCAGGCTGCCCCCCCCACTGGCACGGGACGGCCTGCTCATATGGAATTAGAGAACGTCAGAGAGAGGGGGGGGGGACATAGTCCAACATGAGTAAGCGCTGGTCAAACAGCAGGAGGCGTTATTGTCGAAGAGCTTTTCTTATTAAAACAAACAATTTATCAACATTCGCTTTAAAATATACGTTGTTGAAACCAAAGCACAAGCACGCACGCACACACACACACTGCACACGCGCGGGCATATGCACCCACCCACTCATGCAAGCGCGCGCGCACAAACAGACACACACGCACACAGACACGTACGTTTCTAACGTGGGAGGTTGAGATTTTCAAAAGATCTGGGTCTCATGCATCGTGACAAAATCCACGCGCGGGCACACAGGAGGGTTCGCCGTTTTTCCCGCGTGGAGCTGTCACCTCAGCATCACCTCATCTTCCATTCGGAACGGAGGGAAAGCTGCAGGATGCTAGTCTACACGTTTAGCACGGAAATGTTCGCCCTTTACTAAATCCTGCACAGCTTAATGCCTAAAGCCGATAACCGAAGATTGATTCATTAAAAATAGTTTGTCGTAAAGTACTCATTTTCTCAGTGTTTCCAATTCAGCTCTGAAGCTAAAAGAGATCACAATGGGAGGGTACCGCGATGAGGGGGGGGGGGGGGGGGGGGGGGGGGGGGGGGAGGATGGGAGAAAAACCGAGGTTCGGTTAAAATGCAAAATGGAAATAAATAAAATTGACGATGTTCCATTCTTCTGGCATGATGAGCAGATCTCTTTCTACCTGTCAGAAGATCAGCACCAGACGATGTGTGCAAACTCACCTCTGAGCATCTCCTCTACCGCGCGGTGCGCTAATAAGCACCAGATGAAACCTCGACGCTGGACCTTCTTATCTGCTCATCTCTGTACGGATCCGACGAGCTTCACAAAATCCAACTTTCCTCCGATGCGAATAATTCCATCACTAGACACAAGCCTCGCCGACCAAAAGAAGACAATCCGATTCCAATCAAACCAACGTCTCCATCAGCCCCCGCGCCGTCGACAGTTCGTGGTAGTAAATCAACGGTCCAGCTTCTCTGACGAGGGCGAGGCGTCCAACAGACGCATGGGTGGGACGCTCAGCGGGGGGCGGAACTGAGAGACGCGACTAAACGAGGCTCATTTAAGCCCTGAGCGCCGCTTCGCCTGAATGAGTTCCTTGTACGCATGCACCGCTCTGTTACTGAGTGTTAAGTCCCGGCTAAAGAGTGAGTGAGTCTCTCTCTCTCTCTCTCTCTCTCTCTCTCTCTCTCTCTCCTCTCCTCTCTCTCTCTCTCTCTCTCTCTCTCTCTCTCTCTCTCTCTCTCTCTCTCTCTCTCTCTCCTCTCTCTCTCTCTCTCTCTCTCTCTCTCTCTCTCTCTCTCTCTCTCTCTCTCTCATCTCTCTCTCCTCTCTCTCTCTCGCTCTCGCTCTCTCTCACACACACCACTATTTATTTCTTCTCTCTCCTTTCTTTCTCTCTCTCTCTCCTCTCTCACACACACACACACACACACACACACACACACACACACACACACACACACACACACACACACAGCTTCTAGGCTGTGAGGACCACACGGGTCATCTGGTGACATGACCTCCAACAGACAATCTAGTGGGATCTGAATATTCTAATGCAAATATTCTAACACACACACCTCCAAGATTAATTTCAACAGAATTTTTTTTTATTAGTTCTCCCCAGATAAGTAGTGAACACATTGGTAACATTCTTCTGCAATCAAGTCCATAATAAATTAAAATGACCAACAAATTATTAGTAGCATAAACTTAAAAAAGTGCAAGATAATTAAGCAAAAATAACCTGTGAGCTTCTGAACAAAACATAGACACCCAGTGGCCTTCAGGGGCCGCTGAAGAGACCCAAGGGCCTTCAAGAGATGCAGGGGCCGCTGGAGAGACCCAGGGGCCCCTGGAGAGATTCAGGGGCCTTCAAGAGAACCAGGGGTCTTCAAGAGACCCAGGGGCCTCTGGAGAGACCCAGG
Source organism: Melanogrammus aeglefinus (assembly GCA_900291075.1). Taxonomy (NCBI): domain Eukaryota; kingdom Metazoa; phylum Chordata; class Actinopteri; order Gadiformes; family Gadidae; genus Melanogrammus; species Melanogrammus aeglefinus. The sequence continues at coordinate 126,594 of OLKM01000501.1, read as the reverse complement.
GGCCACTGGAGAGACCCAGGGGCCACTGGAGAGACCCAGGGGCCCCTGGAGAGACCCAGGGGCCGCTGGAGAGACCCAGGGGCCCCTGGAGAGACTGAGTGGCCTTTGGGTCCCTCCAGGGGGAGATCGGGGGGCCCGTATTCATTTGTAGCGCCAGGACTATACATGCCAGCGAGTGAAATCAGCGCATTGTGGACCCTAACCAATGAGCACGTGGCATGGGATGAAATGTGGACCAAGAAAACTAAAAGCAACATTAAGGCGACCGTCAGCCACAGGCGGACCTCAATCAGAGCATCGATATGAAACACTTCAGAGCAGTGGTACTGTGGCCTCCAGTAGCACATTAACACAAGCAGACTGAAACCAGGGGAACCACTGGAACCACTGGATCTCTTCCACAGCCTCCAGACTCCCACACACCAACACCACCTCCAGCTGCTGGGTGGGGGTAGATAGAGAGAGACACAGAGACACAGAGACACAGAGAGAGAGAGAGAGAGAGAGAGAGAGAGAGAGAGAGAGAGAGAGAGAGAGAGAGAGAGAGAGAGAGAGAGAGAGAGAGAGAGAGAGAGAGAGAGAGAGAGAGAGAGAGAGAGAGAGAGAGACGCCAGAGAGAGAGACACAGAGAGAGTGACACAGAGAGAGAGAGAGAGAGACACAGAGAGAGAGACACAGACAGACAGACAGACAGACAGACAGACAGACAGACAGACAGACAGACAGACAGACAGACAGAGAGAGAGAGAGACGGAGAGAGAGAGAGAGAGAGAGAGAGAGAGAGAGACAGAGAGACAGAGACAGAGACAGAGACAGAGACAGAGAGAGAGAGAGAGAGAGGGGGGGTGTAGATTGATGGGTGGGTGGGTGCTTATTAAACAAGTTCTTCACATGGCATCAAAATGGAAGCGATGGGCTTCTTGTCTCTTCTCCCGGTCGTCTGCTTTCTGAAACACACACACACACACACACACACAAACAGTTTAGTATCAGTGCTCAGATCGTTGGCTTCCACTGCAGCAGACTTGTGAATACGGTCCAGACGTGGGCCACATCACTGCAGCTGTCATCCTCTTGGACTAAGGGCTTCTCCTCCCTGCTGACAGGCTCAGATTATACTCCGACATCATGGAGAGCATCCCGGCAGAGAGACACAGCTTGTGTCTGGTGTCGTGGTTGAGTCCGGCCCCAGGAGAACCATTGTAGTCTCAAACACTGAACTGGGCCCACACCTCCCCTCGCCCTCGCTCCGGTCTCCAGAGCTCTCTGGGCCAGACTAAGGCCGTTTATTTCATGCTAGCCCGTTTACACGTTGGACGTCGCGTGGCACCCATAGTGCCACACGACGTCCGTGATACGAGGACAGGAAACGTTGAATATCCAGCGCTGGTCAGAAAGAGGCGCATTAGGCCGACGGTCCTATCTGTCCTATCAATACCTGGAGTTTAACAGCCCCTCTGTCTCTCTCAGCAGGTGGATTTATCAAACGCAGGGTACACAAGGATTGACACTTTCCTTGTAAAGAAGTTAAACGGTGAGTAAAACACAAATCCAAGTGTCATGTTTAGCAGCTGTTGTTTACCTTGTTTGTTAGGGTTAGTGTTGGGTGCTTTTACTAGCCTAAATAATTTCGCTGGTATTGATTTAGACAAACTTATATTTTATAGGTTTACCGTCTTCTTGTTTGTTCCTTGCGTCCGTGAGTGCGTGCGTGAGTTTGTGTGTGCCTGTGTTGACGATTAGACCTCCACTCTGTCCATGGTGCCGAAACACCGTGTCAAAATGAAGTGGAGCGTTTTCACTCCCCAATACGCAATGTGAGCATAAGATGTAGGCCTAGTAGGTTGCATTTTATGCTTAGTGAGAGAGAGACAGAGAGAGACAGACAGACAGACAGACAGACAGACAGACAGACAGACAGACAGACAGACAGACAGACAGACAGACAGACAGACAGACAGACAGACAGAGAGAGAGAGAGAAGAGGAGAGGAGAGAGAGAGAGAGAGAGAGGAGAGAGAGAGAGAGAGAGGAGAGACAGAGAGCAGAGAGAGAGACAGAGAGAGAGAGAGGGAGAGAGACAGAGACAGAGAGAGAGAGAGAGACAGAGACAGAGAGAGAGAGAGGGAGAGAGACAGTGAGAGTGAGAGAGACAGAGAGACAGAGAGAGAGAGAGAGAGAGAGAGAGAGAGAGAGAGAGAGAGAGAGAGAGAGAGAGAGAGAGAGAGAGAGAGAGAGAGAGAGAGAGAGAGAGAGAGAAGAGAGAGAGAGAGAGAGAGAGAGAGAGAGAGAGAGACAGAGACAGAGACAGAGAGAGACAGAGACAGAGACAGAGACAGAGACAGAGAGAGAGAGAGAGAGAGAGAGAGAGACTATTAAAGTCCACCACATAAGACCGTCAGCCTAACACACCTCTTTTTCCGGACCAATGCGTTCCGTTTCCGTAACAGAACCGGCGGCATGTCGATCTAAAGCCCGGTTCAGACCAAAGATTCGTCTCGCAACGACTTGCAACAACTCCTTGCGCCGAGACGGGCTGCGAGGTTCTGAAACGGGGCGGTGCACAGCGGCTGCACCGGGCGGCGACGGGCGGTGGTCTCCCTGGCAACGCTCTGGCACAGCTGAGCATCATTTGCGTATTTTGGATACATCGCATTTTCCGTTAGTTGAACCCTTCAGTTTGATCTGTCTTTACCATCGGGTCAGCTACTCCTTAACTTAATGATGAACAGGCCGAATCATGTTAGTGAGAGGGAAGTGGTGGCAGTTTTAATATTATTTTTTGGAAACGCGACCAATTTATGGTCTTGACTCTAGTAAGGCCGTGGCGTACACGTTGGTCTGTGCGCTCTAAACCTGTTCAACCTCTGGCCACGCCCCGTACAGACCGGCCCGCGCCGCTCGAAAACCGCCGCGCTGCAAGGGGGGTCTGTGGTCGGACCTGGGCTTTGAATCACGTGCAGGCCCCAAACATCCAGTGACATATATCAGTGATCTAATAGTGTGACATATTTGTATTCTTATTATTATATCCAATGTCCAGTCTTTACACGAGAGAAGTCCTCTTTCAGCAGGAGGATGCCCTTCTCTTAAACCTTCACTAACCTTTTAAATGGGTTTCCATAGTTACAGGAACAGATCAAGCTCATTCATTCATTATCAAAAGGCACTGTTGAACGTGATAATTAATGCGTTAAATAGCCCCTATCCTTATTTTAGGGTGACTTAAGGCCCTTTCACACCGCGGACGTAACGAATAAACGACACGAAATTGCGAAATATTCGCGGCCAAATATTTCGCATCAAAACCATTCACACCGGCGGCGACGCGAATAAGCGACAGATGCGACAATTATAAACCAAAGTTTGGCGCAGATCAGCTGTGTTATCAAAGCGTCACCATGCTGAAGCACCGGGTCTGTTTGAGCTGCGGTCATGAAGTTAGAGGCTACTTTCAAACTCTTCAGGCAGTGATCAGTTATCAGTGTCTGCAGCTGTTTTGGCTCGTAATCACTGGTCTCGGTTGTTTTAAGCGACCGTGCTGAGTCTGTTACAATTGGATATGTTCACTGGGACGTTAATGTAGGCCCTACTTTGTTTTTATACTTCAATGACGTCATGTATGTTTTGAGAAATCATGTATTCTAATTTAGTACTTGAAAGCACATAACCTGATAGCTATTATACCAGTAGCTATTATACAACAGGTAACATTGTCCTCTTTTCTCCTCCTCTCTCTCTTGTGCAGCTGCCACCAATGTTTTAAACAGAGATCCGCTACATCTGTCGGCTTTGTTTGTTATATATTTCACAGAACAACTCCCATTAAACACGGTCGATTCACTGCAGTTATATTAATTTAATCAATTACACTTTTTTCTTCTTATGAAACGTACAGGCGGGCCAGTGATTCATGTGGGCGGCACTGGCCCGGCCAGGCCCACTCCTACCTACTCTCCTGACAAATAACCAGATATAATAATAAGTCCGATGCTTTCGATTTAAAAATTCCTTTGAGATAACTATGATGAGCGGGAACAATGAGAATATTCACAGGCTATATTACTGCGGTTTGTTTACGTTAGCAAAACCTCCGACCGCTGCCGTCTTGTTTACCAACTCTAACTACTCCAACAACAACGCACTGTCTTGATAGCCAAGATGATCGGCGATGCTTTGCCACACATTGTCCTTCAGATCATTGTCCTTGTAATCTTTGTGTTGTTTGTCAAACAAGACAGGGTAATGAGACACTATCAACAGATCCGCCATTGTTGTCAGTGTTGTGACGTAGGGGTTGTGACGTAACTCCTTTTCATGCCACATGATTGGTTGATGTGTTTATTCGCGGGGCGAAAGCTCAGAAAAATCGACCGCACGACGAAAAAAAATTATGTCGCTTTTTCGCCACGACACATTCGGTGTGAATGGACCCGTGATGAAAACCGGGGTTCGAAAAAAAATATAGACGCGCGAATTATTGGCACGAAAAATACGTCTCCGGTGTGAAAGGGCCTTTACATTAAATGACAAATCGTTTTTTAGCATTTTGGCCTTCCACACACACAAGACACATGTACAGACAGTGTGCTTTTTGTGTGTGTGTGTGTGTGTGTGTGTGTGTGTGTGTGTGTGTGTGTGTGTGTGTGTGTGTGTGTGTGTGTGTTCATTATGTTCTGACCTTCTCCTTCCAGTGAAGGATGCCGATGATGATGAGGATGAAGACGCACACTCCAATAAGTGCGATGGCAGTCAGTAAGACGATGCTACTGGGAGTCAGGTACAGCTTAGCACTCCAGCTTCAGAGTGGGAGAGAGAGAGAGAGAGAGAGAGAGAGAGAGAGAGAGAGAGAGAGAGAGAGAGAGAGAGAGAGAGAGAGAGAGAGAGAGAGAGAGAGAGAGAGAGAGAGAGAGAGAGAGAGAGAGAGAGAGAGAGAGAGAGAGAGAGAGAGAGAGAGAGAGAGAGAGAGAGAGAGAGAGAGAGAGAGAGAGAGAGAGAGAGAGAGAGAGAGAGAGAGAGAGAGAGAGAGAGAAGAGAGAGAGACAGAGAGAGAGAGAGAGAGAGAGAGAGAGAGAGAGGGAGCGAGAGAGAGAGAGAGAGAGAGAGAGAGAGAGAGAGACAGAGAGAAGTCGAAAAGAGAGAGGACGTTAAAATAAGAGAAAGCAGGAATAAAACAAGTTAAAAAATGTAACCTATTTTAAACAGTGAATAATTATGAAATCAGACAGATTAGTGTTGAAATGTATTGTGTTCCATAGCCCAACACAGGTGTGTTGAGGTCTGTGTGTGTCTTTGTGGAGGTGTGTATGTTTGGAGGTGTGTGTGTGTGTGTGTGTGGAGGTGTGTGTGTGTGTGTGTGGAGGTGTTGCCATATGGTGCTCTGCATGGAAGTGAGGCAGAAGGCTCAACATGGCAACCAGCTGGAGTTCAGAGGTCACAGTGTGTGTGTGTGTGTGTGTGTGTGTGTGTGTGTGTGTGTGTGTGTGTGTGTGTGTGTGTGTGTGTGTGTGTGCGTGTTGTGTGTTGTGTGTGTGTGTGTTTGTGTGTGTTCCTACCTGCGTGGTTGGTTGTGAGGGTACGGGATGACGATGAGCTGAGAATTTGGAATGATGGCAGTCCACTCCTTTCTTCTTATGTCCTACAAACACACAAATTGATATTGGTTCACGAACGGTCTCAGCATGTCTCAGCACCGATGGACGTTATGTGACCAGAACTCATCTTTATAGTGTAAAAACACGGACACACACACACACACACACACACACACACACACACACACACACACACACACACACACACACACACACACACACACACACACACACACAGGTCGATGCTGCACCTGGGGGTCAGCATAATGAGCCCCCCCCCACTACAGGGATATTTGTTATGGATCTATGATTACCATGTTATGGATCTATGATTACCATGTTATGGATCTATGATTACCATGTTATGGATCTATGATTAACAATGTTTATGATCTATGATTACCATGTTATGGATGATAACCATTTATGGGATCTATGATTACCAATGTATGGATGATTACCATGTTAAATGGATCTAATTAATAACAATGTGGATCTATGATTAAACCAATGTTATGGATGAATTACCCATGTATGGATCTATGATTACCATGTTAATGGATGATTACATGTTATGGATCTATGATTAACATGTTATGGATCTATAGATGACTGCCATGTTAATGATCTTATGATTAACATGTATGGAATGATTACCATGTTATGGAATCTAGATGATTAACATGTTATGGATCTATGATACCATGTTATGGATGAAACCATGTATGGATATATGATTACATGTTATGGATGATTACATGTTATGGAATCTATGATTACCATGTTATTGATCTATGATTACCATGTTATGGATCTATGATTTAAGATGTTTATGGATTCTATGATTACACACACACATACACACACACACACAGGTCGATGCTGCATCTATGATTACCATGTTATTGATCTATGATTACCATGTTATGGATCTATGATTAACATGTTATGGATCTATGATTACCATGTTATGGATCTATGATTACCATGTTATGGATCTATGATTACCATGTTATGGATCTATGATTACCATGTTATGGATGATTACCATGTTATGGATCTATGATTACCATGTTATGGATGATTACCATGTTATGGATCTATGATTACCATGTTATTGATCTATGATTACCATGTTATGGATCTATGATTAACATGTTATGGATCTATGATTACCATGTTATGGATGATTACCATGTTATGGATCTATGATTACCATGTTATTGATCTATGATTACCATGTTATGGATCTATGATTAACATGTTATGGATCTATGATTACCATGTTATGGATCTATGATTAACATGTTATGGATTCTATGATTACCCCATGTTATGGATCTATGATTTACCATGTTATTGATCTATGATTACCACCATGTTATGGATCGTATGATTACCATGTTATGGATCTATGATTATCCATGTAATCGATCTATGATCACCATGTTATGCGATCTATAGATCACCATGTTATGGATTCTATAGATGACCATGTTATGGATCTAATGATTACCATGTTATGGATCTATTGATTAACATGGTATGGATCTATAGATGACCAATGTTATGGATTCTATAGATGACATGTTATGGATCTATGATTACCATGTTATGGAATCTATGATTACCATGTTATGGATCTATGGATTACCATGTTATGGGATCTATGATTAACATGTTTATGGAATGGATTACGATGATTACCATGTTATTCGATCTATGATTACCATGTTATGGATCTATGATTAACATGTTATGGATGATTACCATGTTATGCGATCTATGATTACCATGTTATGGATCTATGATTACCATGTTATGGATCTATGATTACCATGTTATGGATGATTACCATGTTATGGATCTATGATTACCATGTTATGGATCTATGATTACCATGTTATGGATCTATGATTACCATGTTATGGATCTATGATTACCATGTTATGGATCTATGATTACCATGTTATGGATCTATGATTACCATGTTATGGATCTATGATTAACATGTTATGGATCTATAGATGACCATGTTATGGATCTATGATTAACATGTTATGGATCTATGATTAACATGTTATGGATCTATAGATGACCATGTTATGGATCTATGATTAACATGTTATGGATCTATGATTAACATGTTATGGATCTATAGATGACATGTTATGGATCTATGATTACCATGTTATGGATCTATGATTAACATGTTATGGATCTATGATTACCATGTTATGGATCTATGATTAACATGTTATGGATCTATGATTACCATGTTATGGATCTATGATTAACATGTTATGGATGATTACCATGTTATTCGATCTATGATTACCATGTTATGGATCTATGATTAACATGCTATGGATCTATGATTACCATGTTATGGATCTATGATTAACATGTTATGGATGATTACCATGTTATTCGATCTATGATTACCATGTTATGGATCTATAGATGAACATGGTATGGATCGTACATATTTATAATTCAAAATTCATCCCCGCCTTTATACCACAGATACTCTAGGGTCTAAAGCTTATAACCGCATTTCTGATTACAGTTTAACTCATTTTTCACAATTTACCAGCTCTCGTTTTGAAGACCGAAACACTGCGCCATTCGTTTCAATGGGCATCACGACAGTCTATATTTTTCAACATAAAGTGTACATATTTATGATTTGAAATTCGTCCGAGCCTTTCTACCACAGATACTATAGCATATAACCGCGTTTTCTGGTTACAGTTGAATGCATTTTTAACACTATACAGTATGTAATCTATATACGCTGGACAGACAATTTGACTGGAACTACTTAGCAGGTGTCCGTATATCAGGGGTTAATGCACACCCTGCAGCCAATCAGAATCGAGTATTCCCCCAGACCGTGGTATAAAGAATATTAGTACATACTACACAGAAACCTCCCTAGATGGCCCAATCTGATTGGTTCGCTACCTCGGGATAATCTTCATTATCCACCTACGAAACTCGGGATAATGATTGTCGCAAAATGGCTTCAACCTTAAGTGAACGTTGATTAAAGTATCGCCAAACCTCCACTCCATTTGTAAATCTTGTTTAGTTGACTTTGGCGTCAATAAATGATACTTTCTAAGCTCGTTTTTCAGCTCTAAAAGAGCAGTAAGTTCAAACTGCTGTGTCGAGCACGAGTTTACCCAGGATGCATTGCTCCAATTTGTAAATAGCCTGGCGACGTCATGGAGTGCGCGTGACCATTGTCACGCTTTGAACATTAAAAAATAAACCTATGAAATCTAGTTTTGGCTTGTTTTGAGGATGTTCCCGTGTAGTATGCACTAAAACAATTATTCTCCTCAGGCTCTGTGGATAGTGTTAACACTATCCACTTCGGCGAATAATTGCTAAGTAGATATATAGTATAGCACAGGGGTGCCCAACCTTTTTTGACTCAAGATCTACTTTTCAAGTAGCCAACCTCCCGAAATCGACCAGTCTAGTTTTAACATTGCAAACCCACACGCATCGTTCCCAGCCTGCAGTAACTAACCTCACAACACTTTTTCCCGTGTACAGTTTTAAAATGCCGCTCCAGATTCCCTTTCTTTGTCAACGCCACCGTTGCATTGCAGATAAAACTAACAGGCTTTGAATGAGAATAAACAAAAAAATAATCTTCCTCCCACTCAGGGTGAAAATGGTAGGTCTTAGCTCGTTTCCCCTCAGCCATGTCAACGTTTAGGAGTGCGTAAATAGTACTGTTGACGGCTTTCAACTACTGTTGACAGCGCATGCGCTACCGCGCGTATGTCCCGCGCAAATACCTTCTTTTTTTTTATTAATTTTTTTTATTGCTCTGTTGACAGCGCATGCGCTACCGCGCGTATATGTCCCGCGCAAATACTTTATTTTTTTTTATTAATTTATTTTATTATTATTCTTTTATTTATTTTTTCTTCAACCCTCGCGGTCGACTTGGGATCTGTCGGCGGTCTACTGGTAGACCGCGATCGACTGGTTGGGCACTCCTGGTATAGCACATCTAGGTTGTATAGTTCTCTCTTCCTGCTTTGGGATTCATTCTAGATAACGTTTGGTGTCATCTGGGGCAGGATAGCTTCAATAACAAGTTATTTACACGCACACGCACACAAACGCGCACATACACACATATACATGCACACACTTCACAGTTTAGAAAGGAAAACATTTTAAACCTTTTATAGCACGTGTTATATCACAATTCCATAATTTAGAGAGATCTCCCCGCTATTCGCTAACAACCGAAGAGCGACTCGTTCAAGGAAGATTTATTTTCTCTCTGTGACTGACGCCAGCTATCTCTGAGCGCTACACAGCACTGGGCCCTGATAACGGCCTGCAGCCAGCGGGCCAATGAGAGGACCTGATAACGGCCTGCAGCCAGCGGGCCAATGAGAGGACCTGATAACAGCCGCCTGCAGCCAGCGGGCCAATGAGAGGACCTGATAACGGCCTGCAGCCAGCGGGCCAATGAGAGGACCTGATAACGGCCTGCAGCCAGCGGGCCAATGAGAGGACCTGATAACGGCCTGCAGCCAGCGGGCCAATGAGAGGACGAGAGGCCCACTGATTGGACAGCAGCAAAGTGCTTCAAAGACAAAGCAAAAACCTCAAGTAGCAGAGAGAGGGAGAGGGAGGGAGAGGGAGAGAGAGGGGGAGGGAGGGAGAGAGAGGGGGAGGGAGAGAGAGAGGGGGGGAGGAGGGAGGGAGGGAGGGAGGGGAGGAGGGGAGAGAGAGAGAGAGGAGAGAGAGAGAGAAGAGGGGAGGGGGAGAGAGAGAGAGAGGGAGAGAGAGAGAGAGAGAGAGAAGAGAGAGAGAGAGAGAGAGAGAGAGAGAGAGAGAGAGAGGGAGAGGGAGAGGGAGAGAGAAGAGAGAGAAGGAGGAGAGAGAGAGAGAGAGAAGAGAGCAGAGAGAGAAAGAGGAGAGAGGGGGAGAGAGAGAGAGGGTGAGAGGGAGAGAGAGAGAGAGAGAGAGAGAGAGAGAGAGAGAGAGAGAGAGAGAGAGAGAGAGAGAGAGGAGGGGGAGAGAGAGAGAGAGAGAGAGAGAGAGAGAGAGAGAGAGAGAGGAGAGAGAGAGAGAGGAGGGGAGAGAGAGAGAGAGGGAGAGAGGGAGAGAGAGAGAGAGAGAGAGAGAGAGAGAGAGAGGGAGGGAGAGGGGGAGAGAGAGGAGAGAGAGAGAGAGAGAGAGAGAGAGAGAGAGAGAGAGAGAGAGAGAGAGAGAGAGAGAGAGAGAGAGAGAGAGATATACAGATGGGAGCTGATTAGTGAAGCAGAAAACCATTTTGAGGCGGCAGAGGGGGGAAGCTACTGGGTGAGAGATGTGGAGTAGAAAAATATACAGGGAGAGAACAAGAGAAAGGGAGGAAGAGAGATAGGTTCCTTTGTCTCTCTTAATTCAAACGATCTTAAAATCACTAATAGAATGTATCTGTGTTTGGGAGTGTGTTTGTGTGTAAATATGGAGGCATGAAGGAGGAAGGAAGCAGGAAAGATGGAGGAAACAAGAGTAGAGATAACCTCCATCAGTAGAGATAACCACCATCAGTAGAGATAACCTCCATCAGTAGAGTAGAGATAACCTCCATCAGTAGAGATAACCACCATCAGTAGAGTAGAGATAACCTCCATCAGTAGAGTAGAGATAACCACCATCAGTAGAGTAGAGATAACCTCCATCAGTAGAGTAGAGATAACCTCCATCAGTAGAGATAACCTCCATCACTAGAGTAGAGATAACCTCCATCATTAGAGTAGAGATAACCTCCATCAGTAGAGTAGAGATAACCTCCATCAGTAGAGATAACCTCCATCATTAGAGTAGAGATAACCTCCATCAGTAGAGTAGAGATAACCTCCATCAGTAGAGTAGAGATAACCTCCATCAGTAGAGATAACCTCCATCAGTAGAGTAACCTCCATCAGTAGAGTAGAGATAACCTCCATCAGTAGAGATAACCTCCATCACGGTGAAGAGAGCTACTAACCCTACTAACCTCTCTCTCTCTAGTCTACTAACCCCTCTCTCTCTAGTTTACTAACCCCTCTCTCTCTAGTCTACTAACCCCTCTCTCTCTAGTCTACTAACCCCTCTCTCTCTCTAGTCTACTAACCCCTCTCTCTCTAGTCTACTAACCCCTCTCTCTCTAGTCTACTAACCCCTCTCTCTCTAGTCTACTAACCTCTCTCTCTCTCTCTACTAGTCTACTAACCCCTCTCTCTCTAGTCTACTAACCCCTCTCTCTCTCTAGTCTACTAACCCCTCTCTCTCTAGTCTACTAACCCCTCTCTCTCTAGTCTACTAACCCCTCTCTCTCTACTAGTCTACTAAACCCCTCTCTCTCTCTAGTCTACTAACCTCTCTCTCTAGTCTACTAACCCTTTCTCTCTCTCTCTAGTCTACTAACCCTCTCTCTCTCTATCTACTACCCCTCTCCTCTCTCTAGTCTATACTAAACCCGTCTCTCTCTCTAGTCTATCTAACTACCTCTCTCTCCTCTCTAGTCTACTTAACCTCTCTCTCTCTCTAAGTCTACTAACTAACGCTCTCTCTCTCTAGTCTACTACACCCCTCTCTCTCTGTTCTTACTAACCCCCTCTCTCTTCTAATCTACTTAACCTCTCTCTCTCTTAGTTTACTAACCCCCTCTCTCTCCTCTAGTCTACTAACCCTCTCTCTCTCTAGTTCACTAACCCCTTCTCTCTAGTCTTAACTACCCCTTCCTCTCTCTAGTCTACTAACCTCTCTCTCTCTCGTCTAAGGTCTACTAACCCCTCTCTCTCTCTAGTCTACTACTACCCCCTCTCTCTCTCTAGTCTACTAACCCCTCTCTCTCTCTCGTACTAACCTCTCTCTCTCTAGTTCTAACTAACCCTTCTCTCTCTAGTCCTACTAACCCTCTCTCTCTAGTCTAGTACTAACCCCTCTCTCTCTAGTCTACTAACTCTCTCTCTCTAGCTACTAACCCTCTCTCTCTCTAGTCTACTAACCCCTCCTCTCTCTTCTAGTTCTACTAACCCCTCTCTCTTAGTCTACTACTAACCCCTCTTCTCTCTATCTACTTAACCCCTCCTCTCTCTAGTCTACTACCCCTCCTCTCAGTCTCTCTCTCTCTAGTTCTACTAACCCCTCTCTCTCTCTAGCTCTACCTACCCTCTCTCTCTCTATCTACTAACCTCTCTCTCTCTCTAGTCTCTACTAACCACTCTCTCTCAGTCTACAAACCCCTCTCTCTCTCAGTCTACTAACCCCCTCTCTCTCTAAGCTCTGACTAACCTCTCTCTCTTCTAGTCTACTAACCCCTCTCTCTCTCTAGTCTACTAACACCCTCCTCTCTCTAGTCTACTAACCTCTTCTCTCTGTATCTACTAACCCCTCTCTCTCAGTCTATCTAACAACCCCTTCTCTCTCTCGTCATCTCCTCTCTCTCTAGTCTACACTAACCCTCTCTCTCTGCTAGTCTACAACCCCTTCTCTCTCTCTAGTCTACTAACCCCTCCTCTCTCTAGTCTAGTCTACTAACTCCTCTCATCTCCTATCTACTAACCCTCCTCTCCTCTCTAGTCTACTTAACCTCTCTGCTCTCTAGTCTACTAACCCCTCTCCTCTCTCTGTCTACTAACCCCCTCTCTCTAGTCCACTAACCTCTCTCTTCTCTATCTACAAGGCTCTCTCTCTCTCTCTAGTCTACAGCCTCCTTCTCTCTAGTCTCCAGAACCCCTCTCTCTCTTCTCTAGTCTACTAACCCCTCTCTCTCTCTAGTTCTACTAACCCCTCTCATCTCTCAGGTCACTAACCCCTCTCTCTCTCTTAGCTACTAACCCTCTCTTCTCTAGTCTACTAAACCCTTCTCTCTCTCTCTATAGTCTACTCTAACCCCTTTCTCTCTTAGTTTACTAACCCTCTCTCTCTCTAGTCTACTAACCCCTCTCTCTATCTACTAACCCCTCTCTCTCTAGTCTACTTAACCCTCTCTCTCTCTAGATCTACTAACCTCCTCTCTCTCTAGTCTACTAACCCCTCTCTCTCTGTCTATACTAACCCCTCTCTCTCTCTCAGTTCTCTCTACCCCTCTCTCTCTCTAGTCTTACTAACCTCCTCTCTCTCTCTAGTCTACTAACCCCTCTCTCTCTCTAGTCTACTAACCCCTCTCTTCTCTCTAGTCTACTAACCCCTCTCTCTCTCTAGTCTACTAACCCTCTCTCTCTCTAGTCTACTAACCCCTCTCTCTCTCTAGTCTACTAACCCCTCTCTCTCTCTAGTCTACTAACCCCTCTCTCTCTCTAGTCTACTAACCCCCTCTCTCTCTCTAGTCTACTAACCCCTCTCTCTCTAGTCTACTAACCCCTCTCTCTCTCTAGTCTACTAACCCCTCTCTCTCTCTAGTCTACTAACCCCTCTCTCTCTCTCTAGTCTACTAACCCCTCTCTCTCTAGTCTACTAACCCCTCTCTCTCTCTAGTCTACTAACCCCTCTCTCTCTAGTCTACTAACCTCTCTCTCTCTAGTCTACTAACCTCTCTCTCTCTCTAGTCTACTAACCCCTCTCTCTCTCTAGTCTACTAACCCCTCTCTCTCTCTAGTCTACTAACCCCTCTCTCTCTCTAGTCTACTAACCTCTCTCTCTCTCTAGTCTACTAACCCCTCTCTCTCTCTAGTCTACTAACCCCTCCTCTCTCTCTCTAGTCTACTAACCCCTCTCTCTCTCTAGTCTACTAACCCCTCTCTCTCTCTAGTCTACTAACCCCTCTCTCTCTAGTCTACTAACCCTCTCTCTCTCTAGTCTACTAACCCCTCTCTCTCTCTAGTCTACTAACCCCTCTCTCTCTCTAGTCTACTAACCCCTCTCTCTCTCTAGTCTACTAACCCCTCTCTCTCTAGTCTACTAACCCCTCTCTCTCTCTCTAGTCTACTAACCCTCTCTCTCTCTAGTCTACTAACCCCTCTCTCTCTCTAGTCTACTAACCCCTCTCTCTCTCTAGTCTACTAACCCCTCTCTCTCTCTAGTCTACTAACCCTCTCTCTCTCTAGTCTACTAACCCCTCTCTCTCTCTAGTCTACTAACCCCTCTCTCTCTCTAGTCTACTAACCCCTCTCTCTCCTCTAGTCTACTAACCTCTTACACACACACACACACACACACACACACACACACACACACACACACACACACACACACACACACACACACACACACACACACACACACACACACACACACACCGTCTCTCCGGGGGGGCGGGGGATGCCGACGTAGAGGTGGTCCAGGAAGTTGGCGCTGCGGCCGAGACCCAAAACGATGTACGGCAGCTGGAGGGAGAGGTGGGCGGACTGGCTGAGCTGGGCCGCTGTAGAGAGGACACACACACACACACCGGTCATACACTACATAGATATATACACTATAGACACTACATATAGGGAGAGGACACACACACACACACCGGTCATACACTACATAGATATATACACTATAGACACTACATATAGGGAGAGGACACACACACACACCGGTCATACACTACATAGATATATACACTATATACACTACATATAGGGAGAGGAGCACACACACACACACACGCGGTCATACCCACTACATAGATATATGCACTATAGACACTACATATAGGGGAGAGGACACCACACACACACACCGGGTCATTACACTACATAGATATATACACTATAGACACTACATATAGGGAGAGGACACACACACACACACACACACCGGTCATACACTACATAGATATATACACTATAGACACTACATATAGGGAGAGGACACACACACACACCGGTCATACACTACATAGATATATACACTATAGACACTACATATAGGGAGAGGACACACACACACACCGGTCATACACTACATAGATATATACACTATAGACACTACATATAGGGAGAGGACACACACACACACCGGTCATACACTACATAGATATATACACTATAGACACTACATATAGGGAGAGGACACACACACACTGGTTATAGACTATATAGATATATACACTATAGACACTACATATAGGGAGAGGACACACACACACACCGGTCATACACTACATAGATATATACACTATAGACACTAAATATAGGGAGAGGACACACACACACACTGGTTATAGACTATATACACTACATATAAATATATTTATACCACGGTCTGGGGGAGTACTCGATTCTGATTGGTTGATGTGCATTAACCCCTGATATACGCACGGCCACCTGCTAAGTAGTTCCAGTCAAATTGTCTGTTCAGCCTTCCAAACAAAACCTGGTAAATTATAAATTATATTAAAAAATATGCTATAGACCCTTCAGCAGGCGTCGGTTACTGGTGGCCCGCGGGCCGTAACTGGCATCACTTCTGACCCGCCAGATTATTCTGAAGTTATATGATGTATTTTTTATTATCTTATATTTACTGTATATCTGTTATCTTAAATGTAAAGGGATACAGTGAACTATTTATTTTCTTTCACAACCGTTTTTGACTTTAACGCTCAAATCCTGCTACTACTTCCGGAAGGTTAGAGACACACTCGTCACGGTCACGCGTAAGATGCGAGGGGCTGAGCGGGAGTCAATATTAAATGAAGCGGACCCCCCTCTATAGGCCTGTATACAACTACCATGGCGACCCCACATCACTTATGTTTGCTCTGAGACTTTAAACGCAGTAGAGTCCCTGATGAGGCTCCTTCGCCTACAGCTCTTCTAACGGTGAGTAGGCTGGGAACGGAGGTGTGTGTGAGTGTGTCAGTCAGCACCCGCCGTGGTGTGTGTGTGTGTGTGTTGTGTGAAGTGTTTTAAGGTGCCTCTTTTTTAGTTGTACACTACTGACCCCTCTCCAGCATAAGGCCTTTCTACACTGCCAAGCCGGTTCGGTTGAGGCTTGGCACGCCCGGCGATTTCACCGTCTTATCTCAAGTTTCCTGTGGAAAACCGAGGGGCT